>JAOTRH010213506.1:0-10794 GCA_034768845.1 Heliamphora exappendiculata | reverse complement strand
AGAGTTTTTCTGAAAAGTTTTTTTAAATATCCATTACTAGCAAAGAACCCAATTCTCCCCCCCCTCTTGGGTTGCCTGTTTTCTAACAAGATTTTTAAAATAACTCTTGAATTTTTTATTTTTATTTTGAAACAAACCCAAAATTTTGGTGCCACACTTCTCTATTCTTTTCTCTCTCTCATTAAATGAGGGAGGTCTGATATTGGATGGGGACCGTTGGAGTCCACATAGAATGTCGCACAGCATCAACAAACCTCCTAGCCATCACTTTTACCTCAGGCATTGCTGCATGTGCTCGGCTAGAGCAGGCCGAGCTCTAGAGAAGACTAACTAAGCTTTAGAGTGCGAATGCTTTGGCCGGGATCCAAAGCAAGGTCAACTGGTCGAGCTCTAGAGGAATGGGCCATAGCCAAGCTCCAAGAGAAAAAGACTGTATCCAAGGTACAGAAGAGTCGAGCTCGGCAAAGATTAGACAGCAACACTTGTCCACATACCTCGTAAGCTGAGCCCGGGGGCAAAAATATGTGGTTATCTGTGCTCATGATACGATTATCTAGGGCTGATACTTATGTTGGGGTGTCAGTAGCAGTGGAACCAATCCTGAAGCATGAGTGTCAGGGAAAGTTGACCTACCCTAAACAGGGCTTGGGGATAGATGGACAACCTAACATGATAAAAAGAACTTGCAAAAAGACATGAAAGGGTGATAGTAGTGGCAAGTCACTATCTAGTTGAAAATTGCGTCTTAAATAGATAGAGGACAACCCAACATGCTCGGGTTGGCTCAGACCCCCGAGGCGGACCAAGTACTTCTTTTCCTATAAACATTCAACAAACCAGAAGGTAAAGGTATGCACTCTAATCATATAGAAGAAACTCTATCAATATAGTCTCTCAGCTTCATCTCTCTAGAACTTGCTCTAATTCGATCGCCGAAAACCCACTGTTTAAAGCAACCGGCAGGTATCTCACTCTTTTTTTGTGTAAACACACGTGAACAATACCTCGGATCGACCGACCAGCGTGGACGGGACTCATAGATTCTAATATTTAACCTTCTACATTAAATATAATTCAAACATTAGCTAGCTGGTTTATACTTTTAAATTCTTGGTTTTCCTTCTTAGCCCTCAATCCCAACAAAGGTTAAGTCAATAAATGATTTCAAGATATTTCTCAATACTATATGATAGTATTGAGAACATACCATGAATGATGAAAAATTCTAATCACTTTTTATAATTCAAGAGGTTTGGATAAGTGGTAATTTCGTGAGTTATTTTGGATTTTTCTCAATAAATTATCTTGATGGAGTTATATTAAAAAAAATTTGACGAAATATGACTTATTATTTCTCCAACCTAGATCTAGAATAAGTTTTATAGTAGGCTTCATTCGTTTCAATGAAAAATATTTTTTTGTATTCTCTGGTGATTAGTATTATAAAAATTAAAAGTTAACAAAAAAATTTCAAGTCATTTAAAAATAAGTTTATTTTTTTTAGAAAATATTTTTTATTTTTTTATAGCGAAAAATATTTTTTACCCTTATCATCCCACCATTAACACCACAATTCTATCACCACCTTCATTATTTCGCTACCACCATTACCTACCACATTCTCTATCAACGATCTGGGTAGGGGGTGGTTGGGGTGGCAGAGGACATGAGGTTCGGGGTGTTCGGGAGTCGAATGTCTTGGGTTGGGGTCAGGGTTAAGGGTGGATATCGTGTCGTATCGTGTCGTGTCATATCGAGTTCGTTTTAGAAATTTCTCAACATTAACCTTATATATTTAGCTAAACATGTCACTTTTCCTAACACTACCTGTTTCTAAACCGGGTTAACCTATTTACAATCTATTTAATAATATATTTAATAACACGTTTACATTTTCAATTCCATATATATTTCAATCATAAGATTACATAAATTATAATAAATAAAAAGCTCCAAACAACTTGCATAAAGTTTTTAAACAATTCGATAGAAAAACATCAATCTAAAGAACAAGGTGAAGAAAAAAATTAGAGCCAGAAATATATTAACACAAAAATCAGAAAAAAGGAATCATGATGCCTCAATTACTCTCGTAGACGATAACGACGACAATCTTCTACTGGAGTTCAACGTCGACTAAAGTTCGATAGCAATTGGAGTTCGATGATGACGAGATGAGCTTTGACTAGCCTTCGGCATCGATTGGATTTCAAGTTTGTGATGACAACTATTAGTATAGTTGGCTATTTTCGGTATTCAACAAAACCGTCAGAGTCTGTACTCCTATTTTTGTTTTATATAAAGTCGTCTGGCTCATTCTGTGTCTCCGCTTTCTTTATCGTCAAATCTTGCACCGGTGGACCTGCTAGACATCTTTCAACAACCCCAACGAGGTATACAGCCTCACTTGCGCACAATCACTGCATGTTTTAGTTTATGTCTTACATAAAAATCTTTTTGTGATGCTTGCATGTGTTCTAGGCTTGCTTGGGGTATAAGTCTCTCCGGCGCTGGCAGAGCGCTCGCAGAGAGCTTGAGCGCCCATGAACGCTCGCAATGCGCTCGTATAGCGCTTGAGCGCCAATATTCCAGTAAGCAGCGCTCGTTTGGCGCTCGATAGGTTCTTGAGCGCCCCTCTTGTCACCTTTTCTGGTATATAGCGCTCTTAGAGCGCTCGTGTGGCCCTTAAGCGCCCTTCTTGTCACCGTTTCCAGTATAGAGCACTCTTAGGGCGCTCATGTGGTGCTTGAGTGCCCTAATTCCAGTGAGCAGCGCTCTTAGGGCGCTCGCTAAATGCTTGAGCACCTCTGGTACTCGTGTGTTCCAGTTCACGCGCTTGACCCCTGTTTTGATGAGAATTCCATGCGCTCGTTTGGCGCTTGAGCGCCAGTACGTGCTCGCTGAGCGCTCGCTAGGCGCTTAAGCGCCTCATCATTTTTCATTAACTAATCCTGGTTGAGCTCTATTTTTGTATATAAGTATAACAGTGCTCGTTCATTTGGTTAACTGGAGTCCCCCTGAACTTCTGAAGAGGCAACTTACTCTCTCAAGGACTCTTGCATTTACTTTATCTTCTTTCATTTATTTTTGTAGCAACCTAAGGGTATTCAATAGTGTTTTTCAAATACATTAGGTTGTGTATTCTTCTTAAAACTACATTCTTAATATTCACTCATTCTCACATCATCTACACGTTTGGCTGAGTTGACTCGGAGCCGTCGTCAAACGAAGATCGGGTCGTTGTGCTCGTGGTTGCTATAGGATCAATGAGGTGCTCGGGGAGTGAGTCACGAAGCAGACTTAGGTATACATTAAGGTAATGGTTATAATCCCTTCATCGTTATGTTTCTTGTACTTTTGTTGATTCATAGTGGATTATTGTGTGTTGGTGCCGTGATTTTTATTCCGGAGGTATACCCTAGGGTTTTCACGTTATATCTTGTGCGTTGTGGTTCATGTGTTTCATTTCTTTAGTTTTTACCTTTGTTTTCAAAAGTTTCAAAACTTTTATTAAATAAGAAAAAATTAATTTTTATTTGCCTATTCACCCCTCTAGGTTATATTCTTAGGCTTGTTAGCTTTTTCAACAATGATGAGGAGGTTCAAATGGATTTCGACAATGGAAAGTTTCGATTGGATTTCGATGATGATCTTTGGTTGTCGACGGTGATGAGCTTCCCTTATTGCAACGGCGATGAGCTGAATGCATATTGCGATGCAACCCAAGGGTAAAGGGTAAAGTTTGATGGTAGAAAATCTAGAATTTTTGTAAAATCTGTTTGATATTTGATAATAGTGTTTTTGTGGGCGTGTCAGGTTATATATTGGTATGTATATAATCGATATATAAGCGGGTTATATATGCGTTTTTAATGGATTGCAAGTTGATATCGTGATTTGGATTGCCACAAAAATTAAACGGGTTAGATGGTTTTTTTTTTGAATTCTACGAGTTCAACACTAACAAAACCCATTTAATAAACGTGTTATCAAATTGTATTATTTTAAATTTCATGCCAAAAATAGTCGACATTAACACTTTAACTTCGTGTAGGGTTCGAGTCATGTTAACGTGTCGTGTCAGAAACTTTCACCTCTAGTCAGGGTTTTAGTGTTCTATATTTTCGATGTTCGACGTTTGAGATATATGGTTTGAGGTAGGGGTCAAGGGTCCATGAATATAAGGTTTGTATGGGGTCAGAGATTAGGTTTTGGAGTTCGGGGTTCGGGGGCCGAGGTCAAAGTCAGGATTTTGGTATTCTAGGTTTTTAGAGGTTCGAGGGTTATAGGCTAAGGTTCAAGGATCAAAGGTTCAATGTTCGGGGCCTGAGGTATGGATTCGGGGTCAGTGTCAGAGTTTAGGGTTTAGGAGGTGGGGGTCCAGGAGTCAAGGGCCTAGAGTCCGAGGGTTAAGGGCTCGAGGGCTTAGGGGCCCTAAGTAAGAGGCTCGAGGGCCTGAGGTTAGCGGCCTGGGTTTTTGGGGTAAGGGATCGAGGTTTAGGGTTCGGGGGTTTAGGTGTTAGGGTCAGGGGCCCAGGGTTCAGGGTATATGGGTTTGGGGTCGGGTCGGGACCTAGGCTTAGGGTCCTAAGGTTGGGAGTCTGGCTTTTGGGTTTGGGGGTCGGGGATTCAGGGGTCCGAGGGTTAGGGCATGGGTTTAGGGTTCAGGGGTTGAGGGAATGGGACGTGGGTTAGTGTCGATTTTTTGAGTCTAAGCCTAGGGAGTGGAGGTCAATGGACTGGGTCGGGACCTGGGGGTCAAAGTTCATGGGTTATGGGCCAAAGGTTTGGTTTTGGAATTCAGAGTCTAGGCCTGGTTTAGAGGTTTGGGGATTTGGATGCCAAGGGTCAATGGGCAGGGGTCTAGGGTTTAGGAAGTTCGAGTTTTGGAGTCACGGTAGAGGGTTAGGGTCTGTAGGTGGCTGCCGCCACTACCAATGCCACCGGTTCTAACACTGCTTTATCCTTCAACACCTTTATTTTCAAAGTAACAATCAAACATATAAAAATATTTATCTTAAAAATATTTTTTATTAAAAATAAAAGGAGTCGTAATTCTACTTGGTATTTGGTACGAGTAGATTTACTCAATTAAATAATGGTACAAGGCAAGCCCATCAACCGTGTAACTATGAAGGTTAATATGCTTATTATTCAATTCCAGCCGTTTTTAACTTGAATAGAACAATCTTTCGTCGCTAGAAATATGCGCAAAAATTAAATTATGGTTTATTCTATTGAAAATTTATTTTATCCCATCTTGAAAAATATTTTTTCAATAAATATTAATAATATTTAATATTTCTTCTTGCAGTGATTCAAGAAAAAACCCAAAGAATTTCTCTCCAAATAATTTGATCAAAATCGTTAAAAACAGCAAGCTCAGAAAATTGAATATTACTAGTTACTTTTTCTCTTTCTATATAATATTATAAACTCGTCTCACTTATCTAGTTATTTTATTTTCTGTTTATATACTATGGTAAATTAGTTACACTATACCCAATTATTAATTTCATTTCATATTCACACACTATATAAAGTAGTCACATTATATTCAGTTATTTCGTTTCTTGTTCATACACTATTCTAAATTAGTCACATTATATCTATTTTTTTTTTCGTGTTTATATATATACTATTATAAACTGATCATATTATATATGGTTATTTTGTCTTTCTTGTCTATATATTATTATAAACCAGTAATTCTAGAAATTACTTATTTTCAACATTAATAGCAAAAAAAATTATCTTACGAAGTTTTCTTATAATAAATAAGAAAATTCTTATTTTCTATACTAGTCAATTTTTATTTTAAAAAAATTCTTATAATAAATAAGAAAAGGCTTATTTTTCTTACATTCATAAAAAATATTTTTTTTTTCAAAATTTTCTTACAAGTAAATAAAAATTATTTATTTTTTATATTAATAGAAAAAAAATGAAATTTTTTTTTCTCATAGTAAGTAAGAAAATACCTATTTTCTATATTAATAGGAAACAAAATCCCTTTCCAAGATTTGCTTAGAGTAAATAAGAAGATGCCTATTTTATAGGAATTTTTAAATAGGAGTTTTATATGTAATATTTATAGAAGAATTATGCCACTTTCATATTTCTTTTAAAATTAGGTCCCATTTTATGTTGCTATACATAATATGCCCCTAAACCCATTTGAACATAAAATAATAGTCTAACACTTTATCTAGCGTCAACGTTGGTGCTGTCGAATTTTTATTTGATTTCGACCAACGTCTTCTTTTTTTTCTCTCGCACTAAAACCCTAACTCTTCGCAAAAATTAGTATATCAAGGCTCCATCAATGACAAACTCCTTTACAAATTGCAGTGTCGACTTTCGCAAAATCCATTGCTGCCATCTTTTTCAGTGTCGCCCATTAACGACCTCTCATCTAATGCCAATCGTCGACTACCAAACCTCTACCACTGACCTATTCTCTTGCATCGTTGATTGTCGACGAGTTCGATTGTCAATCATCAATTGCAGGATCTTTGGTCAACACTGATAAAAATTAAAAACTTTTGTTTGGAAAAGTTTTAAGTTAGAAGAGAAAATTTCTGGTCATTCTTTTATTTTGATTAAAAAAATTTTATACTATAAATTTTTTTAATTAAATGCTCAGTGAGCAGAGAAAGCGCATAATTAACAAAAAAAAAATATCTCAATCATTGCCTCATTTCTTGTTAAGAAATATTTTTATGAGAAATTTCTCAATTAAATTCATAATGAATAAATAAAATACACGATTAATAGAAAAAATTCTAAAACTGAGAACTTCTCAATTGATAGAGAAATTTCTCAGTTATTATCTTATTTTGACAAAAAAAATTTGTATGGATAAAATTTTCAACTAAATGCGATGTGAGTAGAGAAAACACACATGATTGACGGCATTAGTGATGGTCGGCGACGACAGTGATAATTCAGGGTGATGGTGTTGACAATGACGATAATGGTCGACAAAAATGGTGATAGTTAGCGATGATAACAGAAGTTACGACAAGAGGTAGTGAGCAATGGTGATGGTGTTAACAATTATGATGATGGTCAACGATGACATTGACGATCGACGGCGATGACAAAAACCACGACAAGAGATGGCTAGAGTTTTTGTTGACTGTATTTTTGTTTCATTCGAGAAGCAACTAGGATTTTCTGTTGCATTACGTATTAATAATGCACAATAATATTGCTATATTTTAAAAATAAATAAAAAATATGAGTGAAATTTTAAAAAAAATAATAGTTGGATTAAATCTTCTACACATTTTGAAAAATAGACTAATAATTAATTAATCATATTTTATATAGCAATAGAAAATAAAATATTTTTTATTTTTTATAATAAATAAGAAAATGTTCATTTTTATATTAATGGAAAATAAAAAATAATTTGATGTTTTTTATAATAATAAAAAAGTACTTATTTTTTTTACCATCAATTCATTTGAATGTTTATATGTTTGTCATTATAGGCACCCACACTAAAATTATATTTTTTTTAAAACGAACTATGACTAAACTGATTTACGTCAGAGAACACGTAGGCACGCAAGTGGGCTCGGTCCCTTTGTTGTAGATATTTGCATATTAGTGCTTTTTTTCTTATTTTCTAACTCTATTATAGTCTACGAAAAATTAGTTTGAAATATTTAAAATAGCATTAATTTTATTTTTTATTACTATAAAAAATTTTAACGTGCGAGATTCAGTTGAATTTTAAAATAGATAAATTTATTTGTGTATTTTTAAAATATGTATAAAATATATAAATAAATTTATCTGTCTTACATAAATAAGTATAACAGATAAATTTATTTATGTACTTTATACGTGTTTTAAAAAGACACACAGATAAATTTATTTATGCGTTTTATACGTATTTTAAAAAAATACAGTATTCTTTGTATAGATAAATTTATCTGTATACTTATTTATGCAAGACAAATAACTTTATCAGTATACTTGATACATATTTTAAAAATGTACAAAATAATTTATTTGTATAAAGAATACAAATAAATTTATATGTATTGCATAAAATAAGATGGCAGATAAATTTATCTATATGTATTACATATAAATTTATTTATTTGTGTTAAATTTATTTGTATTGTAAGCGATTATATCTCGCGCGTTAAAATTTTTATAAATAGGCCTTGCGCGTTAAAATTTATTTGTTTTGAATTTTTGGCTGAAAGTCCTTATAGTCTATCGGTTGAATATCACGATCATTTTATTTTTTACATATTATTTTTCTAATGCATAAAAATTAAAAATAATTTATTAAATACATAAATTAATATCAGAAGAGATTGGCATTGAAATAACGATACTGGTACCTAACATCTTTTCAATTTGGAACAGTAAATCTCCAAAGCAAACTTTTGTTTTCACATACTAAAATAGAACTGAATGTCAAAATCAAAGCTGACCACAAAAGCCATTTCAAATGAAAACTATTTTTATAGCATTCTAATGCCTTTTTTAAAATCAAAATTTAATTATTTAAACTTACATTGCTTTATTTGAAAATCGTTTTTAAGGATAACCGATCCACCCAAACTCTTTGTTAAGTTGTGACTCCAAATATTTTTCAAAATAAAGACTGTGAGTCTAATTATTAAAGTCATTTTTAATTCGTCGTATTTTAGTTTAGAATTTCGAACCCATTTTTTCTTTGTATTTCGACAAAATCTTTTATTTTTTAGCTTGTCTTCATGAGATAAATTTAAAAAATATAACAAAATAAATAAAAAAATTTCATTAAAGTTAAAAATATATAAATAGGTAACTATTGGAACTAGGCCTGGATAATGCTGGGTTTTGGGTCCAATGGCCCCCCACATTGAAAGCCCATTTGTTGGCCATGACCGTTGGATCTCCTTACTGGGCTTCCCACACGGGCCTCAGTCACCCTAAGTATGAACATCCCTGTATTTCACTCATCACAAACGAGAGGAAACTGTTGAGACGAAGAACACATCAAAAAGCGGAAATCAAATGGCGATTCAGAGCCAAAGCATCGTTCCCAATAGAAATCAACTCATCGTTTCGGCTCTCTGTAAACGCCTCAAATTCGACTCCGTAAGCACTCTCTATACTCCTCAATTGTTTAAACTTACCAAACAAGGATCAGGCTACCTACATAGGCCACTCCATATCGATTACTGTGTGTGTGTGTGTGTAGGCCACTCCATATCGATTACTCTGTGTGTGTGTGTGTGTGTGTGTGTGTGTGTGTGTGTGTGTGTGTGTGTCAGTGATTTATAGTTGAAAACAATTGGTTGATTAAATCATTCAGTTTAATTTTCCATTTCTAGTTTCAGTTCTAGAAATGCACGCGACAGCTCGTACTCGAATCGGCGAAGTTTGTAAATTCCACAGTTCGGTCGTTTCGGTGTTTATGAACTCATATGAGTGTCATAACGACATGGATATTATTGAGCTATATTTTGAGTGAATTATTGGGTTAAATTGTGGAGTTTTTCTGTTCCAAATGAATTTTGCAAGCTGATTAAGACATTTTATTCATATCTTGTTTGAAGACTCGACGAGAATGTGGTTGTTGAGTTCTGAAAATTGGTGTGTGCAGAAAGATATCCACAGCGACATTTTGCAAAGGGATGTTAAGAGCTTGTGTTCAAACATTTTGATGTTATCACAAAGTGGGACCACACTTGAAAGCAACACCGAGGTAAGTAAGATTAAAAGTGCGTTTGTCAATGGGGTTGTCTTGAATCAATTTTTTTTTTTTTTTTTTTGCAGAAACATCCTTCCATGCACTAGTTATTTCAAGTAATTTTCATTTACTGCACCCATCATGGAAGTTATTGTCCAAGCTGTAGTAAGAATATATATACAAAATTAAAACACTCTCAATTATTGTCAGAAGAAATTTTGGTGTTATGGTTTGAAGGCGAATACATAAATTTTTATTGTAGGTGATGAAATGGATAGCATTTGCAGAGAATTTTCCTGTAGATTCTGAGGCTTGTTTACGAGCTTTTGATGAGTTAAATGGGTGCTTAGCTTCAAAGTCTGTTCTTGTGGGTGAGGGGATGACACCCTCGGAGGCTGATATTATTGTCTTCTCAACAATTTATTCTTTTGTGGTATGCATTATCTATATTTAATTACAAGTTAATATGATTGCTATATGCATGTACTTCTCATGCCATGTTGCTTCTTATGGTTTGCTGGAAATCTTTGAGATGCAAGAGTTAGGGGGTTGGTGAATGTGATATAATAATTCAGCCCTATGTTTCTTGCTGGGAAAGGGATGCTGTAGTGGATGCTTTACTTTGAAACCTTCTGAACGTTGAGGGGCATAAACAAGAAATGACACTTATTCTTGTTAAGATTAAGAAACTTTGTTCACATGCCTTTGCAATACCTTTTAAATTCTAACTATCTTTTTGGGTGTTCTGCTGTTGCCAGAAAAGTCTTTCAGATTCAGATAGGAAGAGCTTGCCACACTTGATGAGATGGGTGGATTATATCCAGGTAGGAGCTCATTGTCTGTAGTTTTCAACTTCAAAAGTACCGGTTTTAGTTGCAGTTTTTTGTTAACTTGTATTTATGTAGTTTGCAATTGTCATTATAGGATACAAGCAGACTAACTATTGGATTTTGAATTGTCAACATTGGTTTCATTGTGATAGATGGGATAGGGGTGCCAAGCCTGAATTCCAAATATTCTCATTTATTGTGAGGGTTTAGGGAGGCTTTTCCCAATCATAACCAGTTGTTCTCCCCCTTGACCACCCC
>JAOTRH010213495.1:0-10794 GCA_034768845.1 Heliamphora exappendiculata | reverse complement strand
TTTATTATTGAATAATATTTCTAGAAATATATATATATATATATATATATATGATAAGTTTAAAATGTACTTGGTATTATTGATTGTTGAATAATATTTTTTAAAAAATATATGTAATATCTTACCGTGATAAATTTAAAACAATACTAGATACTTAACTCATATCGATACGTACTACAAATGAAAAAATTGGTACTAAACTCGATATAATATTCAAAACTATTATGCAAAGTTTCAAAAGGTAAGTTTTACTATATCATTAGTCCTACTATTAAGTGAATTGATTGATGAATAAAGTTATCTCTTTTTTTTTTTATAGATCAATGAAATGTTCATTATATATTTTTACAGTTCGAGTACCTTTGAATTTTAGTTAATATTCTGTCAAATTTTATTATTGATAAAACTCTCATTATGAATATACATTTACTAACCAAATAAAAATTTCTCGTCAAAATCAACAAATAACTATATAAACCGCTTGTTGTGTCGTGTAATTCGATATCATGTGTTAATTCTTTATTAAAAAAAACTCAAGCACAATTACCACAAAAAAATCATATAAATAAAAAAAATGTACTTTATTGATAAAGATCGATGAAAGATTACAAGTTCCTAAACAAATCTTAACACTAAGTAAAAAAAAAAAAAAAAATGGTTGTTTGTCGATATCCTTTTTCTCTTCGCAACGAAGCCTTATATGACCCTTGAGCCTTTTCTTCCAAGTTTTCTGCAGTTATGTGATCTTTTAGTTTTCTTTTTTCTTTTTCTATGTTGATTGATTGACAAATGTTCTCTTCTTAACTTTCAGATAATCCCTTAAATAACTGTCAAAATCACCACGTGATTAATTTCAATAGGAAATGAAAAAACTATTATCACCTTGTAAGGCTTCTTAATTACTTATGATATGTTTGGGTGCCTAGCTTTTTTATAAGACTTTTTTTTGCTTAAAAGTCTCTTAAAAAATTTACTTTTTTTTGAACGGCTAAATAAAATTTATATAGATATTAAGAACTATACAGAAAAACTTTCATGCAAAGCATCACTACTACATTAATTCTAATTTATCTCGATTTTTAACTGAGTTCTTATAGAATCGATCTCGATTACAAACCGAGATCTTTCTGAGAGATTAAAAAATAAAAACTTTTAATCTCGATTAAAAATTGAAATAAATTTTTTTTTAATCTTGGTCAAAAAACAAAACAAAAAATACTGTAATCTCGATAAAAAAACCGAGACAAAAAATTTTTAAATCGATATAAAAAAATATTTTAATCTCGGTAAAAAACTGAGATCAAAAAGGTCTAAAACCGAAATAAATATACTTTTAATCTCAGTCGAAAATCGAGATAATCAATACTTTTAATCTCAGTCAAAAATAACGATGGAAAATACTTTTAATCTCGGTCAAAAATCGAGATTAAAAATATACAACCTACATTTACACTATTATAGTTTTTGCAATAACATCAGAGCAACACACCAAAAGTTATAACACAACAAAAAGCTGTAAAAGTTGTACACAACTAATCCAGTATAACATCAATTATAACATCATAACAGCAAAAGTTGTACACAACCAATTCAGTATCACATCAATTATAACATCATAGCAGCAAAAGTTGTACACAACCAATTCAGTATCACACCAAAAATCACAACTGAACTTGACCCAATATTTTCATCACAAATATCAACAATCAATCATACGCATCATATATAAGAAACGCTAAAAATGTTATATATTTCATAATATAACTTGTGTATATTCTAAATTAAGATTAAAAAAATGGTGTTCAGTATGCTCCAGTTTACACCACACTTAAGGTACCCAAAAAAATGGCCATCTTGTTGGGAGAAAAATGCCCACAATAGAATCTAAAAATGGCTAGAAAATACCCACAAAGAGTCTAAAAATGGGTAGGAATATGCCATGGAGAAATCACTTGAAAGAATTGCCAATGGAGTGGGCAAAAAAACTAGCCTCCCATCTTGAAACACCAGAGGCTTTGAATATCTTTCCCTTGGAATTCTTCACTGGCCACCATATAAATTTTCTGCTACGTACACACAATTCATATATAAATGATTTTACTAAAAAAATAATATTATGCATGAGATTAACTCCAAAATATATAATTAAATGATTTTGTTACAAGAAGAAAACCTTGTAAAGAGAAACTCATATATCATTCATCCTTCAGATTACTTCTCTAAGAAAGCAAAATATGAGGGTATTCAATGGTGATGGGATTGAATTTTCATTTAGTAACTCATATAGTTAGATAGCAGAGTTGTGTAAGTTAAGATGGTGATCACATTAGAGGATTTAAAAATCTCACATTCCATAAAAATAGTTGAACTAAAAAATGCATGGCATCAATTAATAGCATCAGTTTATTGCTTATTGTGTTTGCCTTTTACACATCTTTTCTTAAGCCTCGAGAAAGACCGAAGGTTATGATATGTAGGTAGAACAACATAACTATAAACAACTGAGAAAACAGATCCATCTAGCCAACCCTAAGTTCTAATGCGAGATTTGTATTTTTTGAGATTTTAATTTACTACCAATATATTGGAATAAGTGACCATATAGGAATTCTTTATTTTAATATTAGAATCAAGTTAACAAAATCAAGCAAATACAAAAACAAATTAAATAAAAACCAAATTGATCTTAAATTTAACTGAGAGAGGAGAGGGAGTCACCAATCAAATATACGCCATGCCTACCAAACCATGCAAAATGGAAAGACAACTTTATCCAAGATTTTATATGAAAAAAATAAAATGCTTACATTTTTGTTTTAAAATCCAAACTTAGGTAAAGTTGGTAGCTAAAGAGAGTAACACCTAGTCATTGATTAACAGTGTCTCCAAAAAGTTTTTTTGAAGAATCATTTACACTTGGCAATAAGAAGCATATAATGGTCACGAATGGTGCTCCAGTAACAAAATTCATCTATTAGATAACGCAAATATATGCATACCTTTACTTGATGACAGGGAAGATGATCGTGCATTATGTGTTCTGTCTATTTTTTATAATGTGATCAAAGAAGCAATTAGAAGGTAAGAAAAATTTGACCAAATTATATGTTATTTGAAAATAGAAAAAAAAGAGAAAAAAAGTATAAATGGAAAATAAAAGAATGAAGATCATACTTTTGCTTCATTAGGACATTACCAAACTTAAAATAATGACAACAGGGCGCCATGACTTTGCATCACCTCCTATAATGCTAAACCTACAACAAACCCACCAACAAAAATAAGAAAAAAAATAAAAATAAAGCATGGTATAGATACAATTTAACAAAAAAAACTTCTAAAAAAATATAACAAACAGAAACAATTACTATTTATTTAACTCTTTGATAAAGAATTAAACAATTACCATTTTTTAGGCTTTGGTAAGATTGAAGAAAATCCGAATCACCCCTATTTGCACTATGCTGGAGAAATAAGAGGAGAAATAAGAGAGTAAAGAGGAGCAATCACATTTCTGCCAAAATTAATGCAATCACCAATCAACTAGGAACCAAATCAACACCAACAATAGGAATTACAAATGAATAGCAACAAAGAAAACATAGTCATTCATATATCTAGACATCTATTTTTGCAACATTAAAAAATAACATTAGCCAAAGGGGGGGGGGGGGAGACTCCCGATATGATTCCAAGAACAATTTGTACCCCCACTGCCAATTCTCTAAAAACAATTTTAATCAACAAGGACTCACACACAAACATGCAAAGGAAAAAAAAATAATTTTTGATTCCTTCCAAAGCTCTTTCATTGCTATCATAAGATACAAATGTTAAGAAATTTAAAATTGTGAAAATTCAAACTATTATTCCAAAGAAGGGGAATAAAAAGGCACTATCCAAACCAAAAGATATTTTATAATTATACATTCTGCATTTTAACTTGAATGAATTAACCTGAATTGGTTGATGAAATCCTACAATAATCAAAGCAAATGATAATAAATCAGCTCAATAAAAAATCAATTCATATTTGTTTCCTAGCCATCACACACGGTTGTTGGAAAATCATCATCATCAAATTAAATATTTAGAATAAAATACGCATAATTATCAAAACTATATAAAGAGCAATGTTCTATACTTTCAAGTAGTATAACAGCAGCTTATAGAACTATAATCCCTGCTTAAAAACACAACTCAGTTTTAAGACGGGCATAAAAACACCAAATCTTAACTTGCCGCTCAAAAGTGTTGCTACTGTGTAAGTGCTTTCCTTGCCACATAGCCGCATCAAATCTTCCCTGATAATAGCCATAGAAAAAGTATCAAACAAAGATCTGAAAAAGAAATAACAAAATATAAAGGATAATTGATTCAAGTGCTCCGAAGATCCCTACAATACAATATGGTGTCTACTGACTTTGCACCTCGAAAATATTTTGCTCTAATTCTGAACATACAAAATTGTCAATTATGTTAGAATCATATTTTATCCGTGATGATGAACTTCGAAATCAGATCATAATCAAAGAGATATCAAATAGAGAAAAATCCAGAGAGAAATCAGTTCTTGTCGGATTTAAGTTCAGAGAGGAACTGGTATAAAATCCGTACAAAATCCCCAAAACCCAAAATAAATAAATAAAAACTCAACCACCGAAACCGTACAAAGTGCGCCCCTACCTCTTGAGTGCATACACAACGTCCATGGCGGTCACCGTCTTCCTCCTGGCGTGCTCGGTGTAGGTTATGGCATTGCGAATCACGTTCCCAAATCACTGTCTTCCCCTGCCTCTTGAGCACCCCTCGGGTCTCTTCGTAGATCAGCCCGCTGATCCTCTTAACCCCTCTTCTCCTCGCCAGCCTCCAGATCGCGCCGGCTTCGTTATCCCCTGAATGTTGTCTCGGAGGACTTCTGGTGCCGCTTCGCTCCGCCCTTGCCCAACCCCTTGTCTCCCTTGCCGCGGCCGGACATTGTGATTTGGAGGAGAGATTTTGGGAGCTGTTGAAACCCATCCATTACCCCCATAGATCTTGAAGAAGATGAGAGAAGCAAAGAGCACTAGGGCTAAGCTTGAGATGAGAATCGTGTGAGAGAGGCAAAGAGCGTTAGGGCTTATGCTTGAGATGATCAGTATGGGTGGGATAGGAGTATCGGGGAGAGGGGATACGAATTTTTTGTTTCACAAATTTGTAATCTCGTTTATAAAAATGACTGAGATTAAAAAATTAATTTATTAATTTATATTCTTAATAACTGAGATTAAAAATACATATAATCTCAGTTTATTTGATAGACTAAGATTAAAAATTTTTCTTATTTTTTTAATCACACTTTAATTAGAAATTGTTATTTTTTTAATTTTTTAAGTGATATCTTTATCTATTATTATAGTAGTGCATATAGAAGAAAAGCCACCCATACATCGACAACACATGCAAAATCTAATCCACAAAAAACATAAACAACAGTGCTCCCACAAATAGACAAATACACAAGTTGGTGAGCTTTCAACTTGAACCCGCTACCTCTTGATAACTTCCAGGAGGTTAAATATAGCATCCTCCACTATAACACAGCTTCCTTCAGATTTCTTTTTTAACCATACTCCTGTCCTCATCTTTGCCAAGAACACGATCTCGCCAAAATTCATTCTACAATTATCAAGCACCAATCTATTGCGTGCTAACCAAATTGATTGCATACCAGCAATGAAAATGCAATTCTATAGAGGTCCCCTGAGGTTTTTCCCCTTTCCCCCCACCCACGACTTAAACAAAACTTGCGAGGTTCCCGGAGAAGCCCGCTTCTTTACCCACCACTGAATTAATGCCGACCATACGTGCCAAGCTACAATGCAGTTAACGAACAAGTGATTTGTAAATTCAACCTCTGTATTACAGAAAACACACCTGAGATTTTCGCATGGCTTCAAAATTTGTCTATGGGTTAGAACCATCTTTGTGGCCACTTTATTCTGGATTGCCATCCAGCTAAAAAGGAGGCACTTTGGAGGAGCAATTTGTTGCCAAATTTTGCTAATACATGCTTTCGCCCTGCCACTGGTATTAGTCATATGATTGTATAGAGACTTGACTATAAGGACCAAATTCTTCTCACTCTTCCACACAACTTGATCATCCTTTGATGCTTTCACAGGATTTAATTTCAAGAATTTCAAAACCTCTAACCACCTCTCAGCCACCCATTAGAGAAGGAGCCTTCTGAAGCAACCTTTTGGATCCAATCGCACATATTTTCTAAATATCTCTGCCACGGTTATGTGTTGTTCCTTTGATAGTAAGAACAACCTAGAGTGTAAACCTACCAGAGGACCCTGCCCCAACCAATCATCTTGCTAGAAAGTGGTGTCTTCCTCGTTACCCGTATGCAGTCTTAAGTTCTGTCTTAAGATCGATCCTATGCATGACTCGGTTGTGCCCACTGATAATATGGCCCTCCATATTCTACTTTCTTTAATCCTAGCCGAGGCCTCTGGTAACCATGCTCCTAATCTATAACCATATACCTGTTGAATAAAAAATTTTCACAAGAAATGCTTGTCTTGGGAAATCCTCCACCACCATTTAGCTAGTAACGCTAAATTCTTTGCTTTAAATCCTTTATGCCAAGACCACCTTGATATAAAGTGGTTGTCACCTTATCCCAAGATAGAAGATGTAGCTTCCCCTTTTCCTCTTTCTCACCCTATAGAAACTTCCTTTGTACCTGATCCAAAGCCTTCTTAACCTGTTCGTGCATTTTATATAGGGACAACTAGTATGTGGGGATATTTGCTAATGAAGATTTTATGAGAATAACCCTACCTACCATAGATCGATACTTCCTACTCCACCAGTTCAACTTGTTCTTTTGCTTTTTCACAAGAGGCCCTCAGGTCACCTTTTTCTTCATGCTGCTCCCAATGGTAGACCTAAGAACTGCATAGGTAGCCCCCCTACTTTGCAATTCAATAGACATGCTAGTGAGACCACTTCTGCAGGTTACATACCAACACAACATAAGGCACTTTTATGATAGTTCACCTTCAAACCGGATATGAGTTCAAAATAGCTCAAAACTCGCTTAATATTCTTCAACTCCTCTGGGTTATTGTTGCAGAAGAAGACTGTGCCATCTGCAAATTGCAGATGTGTGATACGTAAAGCCCCTACCCCCCGCAATCCCTTTGATTAACCCCCTCTCCTTAGCTCTTGATACCAAGTTGTTCAGACCTTCTGCGGTAAGATTGAAGAGAAAATGGGATAAAGGGCTCCCTTGTCTTAGGCCCCTCTGCATTCCAAAGCTCTCTGTAATGGTTCCATTTACTAACACTAACAGGGATGGAGATGAAATACACTCCTCCATCCAGCTCACCCATTTACTTCCAAAGCCAAAACTTAGACATTACTGTAAGCAGATACTTTCAATTGATAGAATCATAAGCCTTATGAAAATCAAGCTTTAAGATAAGCCCTGGTTGTTTCTTCCTCTTCCATAAGCTCTCATTAGCTATCAGTACTCCATCCAGAACTTGCCTACCTTTGATGAAGCCAGACTGCACCTCACCCACCACCTGGGAGATAACCTGCTTCATCCTATTAGCCAGGATTTTTGCTAAGATCTTATAGGCCACTCCCACCAAGCTGATAGGTCTATAATCTTGAAGCCCTTGGAGGCTGGAAGACTTGGGTATCAAAGCTATGAAAGAATTATTTAAGCCCCTCACCAATTTCCCATTGCAATAGAAGTCACCCATGAACCTCATAATTAGAGGTTCCATGGTAAACCAAAACTTTTGAATGAAGCTAAAATTGAAATCATATGGGCCTGCAGCCTTATTACCTTCACACCCTGCTATGACTGCACACACTTCCTCGTGTGAGAATGCACCTATTAGTTTTTCCAAATGTGCTTGAGAGAGTGTTTTAAGGAAAGACCCACTAATTTATGGCCTTGCTAGGATTGGTTCCTCAAATAGAGCTTTGAAGTGCGCAGCTATAGCTCCCTTTACTTCAATTTGTTGGACCAAAATTTTTGTATCCTTGATAATGTGACCAATGTAATTCATCCTCTCTCTACCTTTAGCCACCCTGTGAAAGTAATATGTGTTTAGATCCTCAAGTTTTGTTCACATTTCTTTAGATTTTTTTCTCCACTCATTTTCCCCCTATCTATGTGCCTCCCACAACTTCCTTCTTAGTCCTTCAAACAGTTTGCCTTCCTCCACTCTGAGGTCCCTGAATTCTTCCACCTTTTCTAGCCCTCTAATCTCTGTGGATATGTTGGTTATTTCGTCTGAGGTATTACAAATTACTTCAAACTTCCACCTTTTGATGTCTCTTTTAACATTTTGTAGTTTCTTTTGCAGAACATAGTCTCCCCATCCTAGGCCCACATATTCACTCCACAGTTTGGTGACTGTTGAGTGGAAACTTAGATGAGAGAACCAAGCATTATACACTCTGAAAGGCTTAGGACCCCAGTCTTTCACCCCCTTCCAACACTACTGGATTGTGATCTAATAAGGGTTTGGGATGAATAGATTGATCCCAGCCTTGGATGGCAAGCCATTCCTCAAAGACGAGAAACCTGTCTAGGCGACTGAGTTTGAGATTTACCTACAGGTATACCTTTTGCCCTGCAGTGGGACGTCAACTAGTTCCATTTGTAGGATATAATTTTGAAAGTGAGCCATACCTCTGTGAGTGCTTGTGTATCCTTTCCTCTTATCTCCCTTTAGAACCTCATTGAAATCCCATCCTAGACACCATGGTCTTGGGAAGCTTTGTTTCAACTCAATAATATCATTTCATAAAGTTCTCATCAGATGCTCATTATTTGGGGCATAAATATTCCCCAAGGCACACAAGAAATCAGTCCCCCATATTCCTAACAAGATGATGTAGTGCTTAGTCACTATTGTTTGTTGCACCTAAAAGCAATCTTCCTCCCAAACACACAGCAAACCCCCTAAAGCTCCTTCTCCATTAGATGCTTCCCACTTGAAATTGTCATAACCTCCCCAAAGGTTTCTCACCTCCCCATCCACGATGGCCTTGAGCTTTGTTTCTTGTAACATCATCATATGAGGTGTCAGAACTTTGGTTCTCTGCTTCACCATTCTCTTTTTAGTGGTTGTTCCTGGACCCTTTACATTCCAAAATAAAAGCTTACAATCCATATAGAGTTTAAAGCACCCAATTAGTATATACCCATGCAAAAGACTTAGTTTAGTCCCTATCGTTTGGGGCCCCTTCCTTTTGGATTTCTCTTTGGGAGACCAACCACTCAATGCAATTCTTTGCCCCATCCCTAAACTCAGCTCCCAGGAGTTTGCCCACCTCTACAGTCAACTCTGCCTTTTTCAGAATAAGCTTGATTCTATTTCTAATACAAGAAGATGAAATGGACCCTTGTGTGCCTTGGAACTGTCCTTGGCCTTCTTCTGAAACTTTTGTAAATGGTGGTCTCCTCTTTTTACTGCCTCTTGCTGGCCCCACTCGTAGCAAAAGATTTTTCCTCCTACGTCTAAGGACCCTTAGTTTTCTCTCCTCCATTTTCTCTACCTTAGCTTTTGACTTTTCTTCTTGAGTTGAATTCCTGACCCAACACACTGGATCCAGTTCGAGGACCAAATTGTTCACAACTTCTAAACGCCAAATCTGGCAAAACCTGGTCCCAACCCCTTCCTTAGTTTGCTCGACATTGGTGTTGACTTCATGTAAGCTAACACTAGGCTCTGACCTAACTCTCCCTTCTGACCCTGCTGTTGCCATTGTCTGAGATAAGTCTGCCTCTGAATACCTTTCCTTTCCATTGACAACATTAGGAGGCCTTGGACTCCACAACATTGAGCACCTACCACCACCCACTTCCCTATCTGTGCTATTTGTTTTTACCCATTGGTCTACCTGTGGATTTGAACTCTTGGCACTAGAGGTTCCCGTTTGCATGCTAGTATGCGTAGCAGAGGTTGTACTCTTCTTTTTTGTCTAGTTTTTCTTGCTACCTGGTTGAATAAACTCCTCGACAAAGGACACTAGGTCACAGTCATCGGTGTTGAGCTCTGACCAAACCTTGGTTAGCTCCTCTCCTTAATCGGACTTAGATATTGAATCTTCCTTCTGGCTCGCCTCAAAGTGACTAATCTCCTTATCTCTAGCAGGATTTGTGTAAACCGACCTGGTTGGAGCTGCTTTCTTCCCATTTAGTTGACCTATGATGACCCCTTGACCGAACATCTCTACAATTCTAATCTTGTATATGAAAATTTTCACTCTTATGTTACTAATCTGGTTGATAGGCTCCAAACTTTCAGTTACAATGGACACTCTTGTAAAAAGCCTACTTATTTGGTTTACTATTGTAATCAATTGACTTTTTTTACATCTTTTTATATTAATTTTTTTATAAAAAGTCAAAAAATCTATAAAAAAAAGATAGATCAAAGACAACGTTAATTGAAGGGAGACATTATTTTTGAAAAGATCTCTATCATCTATTCAATAGAAGAAAGACCTTACAATCCTCTTTTATGACTTTATCAATGAAAAAATAAATTATAGTATTAACAATCTTACAATTAGAGAAACATTGAAATTGAGATTGAAATTACATAAATTAATAAGGACATATAATAATAATTAAACAATAATTACAACCTATTTGTGAAACTATGATATCGTGTTAAAAATACATATAAGTGGTTTTGATTTACCACAATATCTATTATTCAAATCTCTTAAATCTAATTTATTAGTAGCATATCTCTCTCTCTCTCTCTCTCT
>JAOTRH010213484.1:0-10795 GCA_034768845.1 Heliamphora exappendiculata | reverse complement strand
GCGGGCGCGATCAAATAACCAGGCCGCTCGCGCGCAATTCGGACAAGCTCGCATCGGATTTGTCGACCGGCTTCTGAGCCGATTTCACCCAATCGATCAGTTCCGCCATACCGGCCTCGAAGGCGAATTGCGGGGCCACCCCGAAGGCGAGGGATTTGACCGTTTTTATTCAGAGCCAAAAACAGCGCAATGGTTTAGTATCTGCAACAGAATATACGAACTGCCGCGCCGCCATCAGGACGCCCACAATGGGCAAAACGTCCGGCCAAGGGGCAGAGCATATAGCAGCTTACCGTGCCGTTAGATCTCAACACACAAGCCACCCCGCGCCGCAGTTCACGTGCCCAATCATCTGGGATAATAGCAAATACACAACTACCAACCCTTTTGTTGAGTTTGTCTATTTACGCACACCCACTTGACATGAACCGTTTCACCCTGTTTCACTATTGCTATCTCCAGGCCTGGAAGTAATTTGAGATGCCGCACGATCAATTAACTTGGCATTAGGACGCTTCGACCCAGTAGCATGCTTTGCTAGCGCCATGCCAGCGAGTCGTCGAAGCACCCGCTTTCCATTCTCCGTAACAAACGCCGTATGATACTCGTGCACCAGAGCATTGAATACAGTCGCGAGATAGAAATTGTTCTTCTGGCTCCGCACAATAAACTCCTCGACCTCATTGTCCCACCCCGCTGGGCGCTGTCGGCAAAGCATGACGACCACAAGGGCTTCGGCCAACGTACCGTGGCGGCCCGCAACAAACTTACCAAACAGCGGACCGAGCTTCTTTGAAAATAGGTCAAGCTGATGCCACTCAATAACGTTATCGATGATGCATGACATCACGTTCTTCCATCGCGTCTCCTGAGGCATAGAGGAGTCGAACGGCTCGACAAGCATAAATCCCATTCCATCAAACGCCGCATATCCGTCAGATGCTAGCAGGTGCGCAACGAATGCAACTGTCTGACAGATTCGCTGCCAACAAGCAATCACCTCGACCAGTAACTCTTCTTTACACGATGGCTGAACATGATCACTGTTGCGAAGCGCCCTCGCAGCACCTTGCATTGTGCTAATCATCTGAGGCAGAGAAGACTCTTCTATAAACTTCGCTATTTCTTGATTATATGGTTTGGCCCTGTCGTAACGCGAATCTGCGATATCATCTTTAACATATTGCGGAAGGGAAGACCCTGCAACGCTCTCGTCTATACTCTTTCGCATGTCATCAACCCACTCACTGTTCGGTGACCACTTCGCGTGAGCATAAGGGTCGAACGTCTCTGGAATAAGGGTTCGCTTAGAAAATCCCTGATTTAACGAACGAAGATCGACAGTGAGAACGTCAATAGCATCGGATCGTCGTCTGTCTATGCCAGTGTAAAACTCGATGATCTCCGGATACGCGGAGTAACGCTGATTCTGGAGAATATACTCAGCAAATGCGCTGTCGTGGTGCATTCGATGTGCTGCAAAATAGTACAGCCAATACTTGAATCGAAACTCGAACGAAACATCCCGTCGAATGAGAATATTCTCAGATAACAAGAACTCAAACAAAAGCGATGTATCAAGCTCAAAAAGCTTGTCTTCACAATACTTATTGATTTTTTGCGAAAACTCGTTTTTGGAGAACGTGAATCGATTGTTCTTTATAAGCCACTCCGCTACGTAACCGATCGCATACTCACAATCTTTCAAATCGGGCTTTGCCGCATATCGTGGGATCTTGTTAAACTGGCAAAACAACAAATACAGTACTCGGCTAATCATATCAGTCCGATTGACAGGGCTATCGTCGAACACCTGCTCAATCAGCTTAAATATCATCAGACAATTCATCGGCGATCGAGGAATGTTCAGCGCGTCTACATCTTCGATTACCTTTTTTGTTACCGAGTTCTCGTCAAGAATATCAGATTCGCTCAGATGAGAAGAAACAAGACCGCGTATCTGCGAACGCGACAACGCCCACAAATAGTAAACTGCGCACTGTGGCGGGTTGGTAATACTGAGATTATCTGCGATTTGTCGCGCGTCATCAATTCCATGAAGCAAGATAACTGGAAGCGAATCAAATAGCGTGTTGATTTGACTGACAGTCTTTGATGACCTCTGATCCGTTGACCAATTATCTAGGATTATGCCAGCAATCTGCTCCTTTACAATCTTCAGTTCGGCACATCGATCCTGGATTGCTTTGTCAACTCCAGCGATGTGAGACGGAAGCGCTGCACAATCCATCATCACTAATACACCTCCCGAATCAGCGAGCAGGAAGTGCTGCAGCGCCAGCCTACGACCAAGAGTCGAAAGTCCGTATTGCTTGGGAGCACGGATCCAACACGCTTTAAGATCCCGTGCTAAATCATCAACAGAAAAGGTCCTTGGTACCACCCGTTGCTTTGCAGTCTCGGGCGACTCGGATAATGATCGCTCAGTCCAGAATAGTCGCTTAGTCGCATAACAGCGTACTGCGTCCTCAAATTCTTCTTGAAGCTTCTGCTTTGTGTGCCGTCTTGCGTCAATCTTATGATCGGCAATATTGTGATGATTAACCCCGCGCTGATATGCACCGAATACCAGCACTCCAGTGTCATTTTGCGATAACAGAGTCCCAGATACAAAACGCCCACTATTTATCCATTGCCGATATTGTATAGATGAGCTATAGTCTTCAGAATCAATTTCGATTATGGCATATCCAAGAATGTCATTCTTGGTAGTATATAGCTGCGGTGACGCACAACTAAGAACCGCTCCACTACCCCGAACGGCAAACTCAGGTCGTACTGAGTGAAAATGTCCCGACAACACGAGATTAAAGCTAGAGGCACTGATTTCGTCTATCTCTTTCCGCGACCATTCGTTTAGCCAGTCTGGTGGATGGTGCATGACCAGCACTCGCACCGACGATTTTGTGCTTTGGATCCACTCACGAATTCTCCGAGTGTCGATCGCTAGCCTGCCTCTTTCCTCGCCTTCGTTGTCACTTTCCTTAAGCCCACCAGACGAGCAAATCGCAGTGTTAAGACAATACACACCGAGCGCATTATCAACTTCCCATCCTTGTCCCGAGAACGATTGTTGACAGCATCCGATATCGCAAAACGCTGACTCAAAACTTTTGTAGTTCCCGAATTTTTTTCCTAAGATTAGTGTGCTTAACTCGTCAACATTATCATTGAACTCTCGCTCATTCTTAAATGCGGCAATGTTGCCATTATGGAGACGCAATCTGATCGACTTTCTTTCAATATCATGATTGCCTGGAACACAGATGCGGCGAGCCCTCGGTAATCCCAGCTTCGCAAGCGGTTCGTCCATCTCCTTCAATAGCATATCATAGTCACTCTTGTTATCTCCAGCATTCACCATGTCGCCGGAGAAGACCAGATACCATGCATTAGTCGGTTTGGCTGTTTGACGCAGATCTTCAAGGAACTTTCGACATACCAGTTGAGCGCCTTCCGCCGTGTGATCTCGGAAGTGAAGATCAGATATATGCACGAATGTATACTTCATAAAGTACCCTACTTTGCCCGCTTAGATGAGTCACTTTTGTCGTCACATCGCCCGACTGTCCGCTACATCCCACCATCAGGTTGATCTTAGCCTATTGCTCGCGCCTCGTAGCCGGCGCTCAGGTTGAGGCGACTGAACCAGGACAACTCGCCGTTGTTGCCGCCGCGGTGCTGGCTCGCCAGCGCTATCTCGCGATAAAACTCTTGATCCGGAGCTGCAATGGTCGCGGTGACCCGAGCAGGCCGACTCAAGACGGCTAATGCTGTTAAGGTATTTTCTCTAGGTTCGTTGAAGCTGCTGAACCAACCATGTTACTGTACGCGGGCTCGGCGTCCTCTCGGCTCACGGTTCGCCTGGTGTAAGCCACCTCAGCCGGCCCAGGGCCAATGTCAGCAATCGATCCGTAAAGAGGTCCTGCTTGCGGGCTGCCGCCGCGGGGCCGGCGGGCCAGCGATCGATGCCGGCGCGGATTGATGCGAGGTTGGGCTCTGCGTGCTCGCGGGAGAGCAGCCAATCAACCGTTGCGAGCGCTTCCATCCCGAGGGGTGACTGAAATCCGTCGATGAGTTGGTCGGCCGCCTCGATCGTGGGCATGTATGGGGCACCATCCGGGGAGCTCAAGTAGTTGGTAAGCCGGGTGTGCCACTGCGGATCGAAGTACATCGTGTCCATCGGCGAGGCATCGGCGATCCGCTTTTCGCAATGCAGGTAGCTGCCGTCGAGCGCGCTCAGCAGGTGTCCGAGGGCTGGCGCGTAGGGACCGTAGAGGTCGGCGTGAAACTCGAGTTTGAGCGGATCCTTGATCCGGAGGCGCTCGAGCACCCGCGTGAGCACCCACGCGAGCTTCTGCGTTTCAAGGATCGTGCAGTCAATCCCCAGCACGCCGTACCGGCGAACCATTTCGGCGATCATCGCGCGGGCGGGCGTGAGCGCTTCGACGCCCTTGCCCTTCATCACGTTCTGGTACTTGGCCGTCGGCTCGTAGACCACGATGTCCACATCGGCGAGAGAACCCAGGGCCGACTCGATCCGGGGCCTGACCTCGGACCATTGCAGACCGCCGTTGCCGCTCCCCAGCGGGGGGATGGCGATGGATCGGATCCGCTTCTCTTCGATGACCCGGCGAAGGTTGGTAAGACCCTGTTCAATCCAGCCGATCTCGGATGGATAGCGCCAGTGGCCCTTGGTCGGGAAGTTGATGATCCAGCGCGGGCCGCCGAGCTCCACTGACTCGGTCACGAACATGCGTCCGAGCTGGACTTCCTGGCGTTCGCACGCGCGGGCATAGGCCTTGAAGTTCTCGGGGAATCGCTCCTTGAACATCAGAGCGATGCCCTTACCCATCACGCCCACCGTGTTGACGGTGTTGACCAGGGCCTCGACCGGCGCATCGAGCAGATTGCCTTGAGTAAAGCGGATCATGGCGAGAAGTAGTAAGCGGGAAGGGCTCGGATCTCCACCGAAACCGCGAGCCGAGTGGCTTCCCTCTGGAGGCCTGCGGCCACCGCTTGATCGTAGCAAGCGATGCCTAGCAGCGCCTCCACCGGCACCTGCCGGTGGGCCAGGGCTTCGGCCTGGTAACGGTTCGACTTTCCCGGGTCATTGGGGTCAGTCTTGAAGTCGCCACGGTTCAGCAACGGCCAATCGATGTGCTTCAGATCGGCCATGGAGGCGAAATAGGCCGACTCCTCCATGTACGCGTGGCCGGAGGTGAAGAGGAACGGCACGCGGCAGGCCGCGAGGCGGTCGAGCGACGAGACGAGGATGGCGATGTCCGCGTTCGGTCGCTGTGCGATTCCTTCCCACCCGGTGGCGATGTTGTAAAGCATCTTGGATCGCGGTGTGAAGTAAAAGGGGACGTAATCGGCGAGTGTCCCGCCCGGAGGGAGCGGCACTATTCGATGTACCCGCTTGCCGATGAGGGCGGGCGAGCCGATGCTGAGGAAGTCCGGATCGGTCTGCTGTGAACTTCGGCAGTGAAGCCCGTGCTGAAGGATCCACGGCACGTTTCGGATATGGGTGATCCGGAAGATTCGGTTGCGTTCAGGCGAAAGCCCAAGTTTGGCCATGACCCGGAGCATATTCGACCACTGAGGCGGGTTGTTGTTGCCTCGCGCGGCAGGGAAAGGTGCCCAGCGGAAACAGAGTGAACGGCGGAAGCGAGGCGGTCGCGTGGGGGAGCGACGGGCGGCAGGCCTGGCCCGGACGGGTCTGTGATCGGTCAGGACTGGGCGGGCGCGGGGGGCAGGATACAGCATGGCTCAACCGCGCCGGGGGTTCCACCGGTACGCGATCCAAAAAACAACCCCGCGGTGCTGTGGGCGGCACCGCGGGGCTCGATTCTCCATCGACTTGTATTCAGTTTCGGTCCCGGTCTTGGTCCCGGTCCCAGTCTTGGTCTTAGTCGCGAGGGCTTCGGTCGCTCGCACCTCGCGGTGCAAGCGTCCTCGATCCCTTAGCAGCCCAGGGCGAAACCGTTGATGAACTGAACGAAGTCCTCACCATCGACCACGCCGTCGGGCATCAGCACACCGCCCGGGCTGGCCACATCGGCCGCCGGAGCGCCGACCGCGAAGGCGTTGATGAAGACGATGAAGTCATCGCCGTCAACCGTGCCATCACGACCCGGGAGCACGCCGCCGGCGGAGACATCGGCGACGCAGAAGCCCGAGCAGCCGCCGGTGCCGCAGAAGTAGGTCACGGCGATCGGTGCCGTCCGCGAGAAGCCGCCGGGTGCCGCGGCGTCGGTGATGATCCACTGGAAGTACTCAACCTTGTTGAGCAGGGACTCATCGGCGGCGATGGGCAGGTGGGCGGTGGTGAAACCCTGGCCCGCGCCGGTGCCGCTGAGGGTGGTCGTCAGCACGGCGGTCGTCGGGGTGACGATGTTGCTGACCGGGGGCACAAGCGAGGAGACCAGCGTGGCGGATGCACCGCCCAGGCCGCCCTGAACGCCTAGGCGGAACTCGGAGCTGCCGATCAGCGAGGGCATGTTGGCGATGAAGGTCGGCACGATGCCGCCGGTTCCGGCGAGGCCAGTGCCCTGAACCACCGGGCGGGTCTCGGGGCGGTTGCTGGCGAGGACCATTCCATCGAAGGGGAACTGGCCATCACGCACGCGGGTGTCGAGCAGGCCGTTGGTCAGGAAGTCAACCAGCGGGGCGATCGCTCCCGGCGGAACGTTAATGGTCGGGATGACCGGGTCCTGGTTCTCGGGGAACTGGGGCAGCGCCCCCTGGGCCCGGGCATAGAACCGAACAACATCCGTCAGGTTCGTCGCCGCGCCGTTGTGAAAGAAGCTGGTCTTAAGACTGACGTTGCGCAGGCCGGGGACCTTGAACTGGCCACGGTTGGCCGGGTTGCCGGTGGTTTGGGCGAAGCCGGTGTCCTCCGCCGGCGGACGCAGGCCCACGGCCCGGAAGGTGTGGTTGGTAAACGTGGCCGCGGCGTGGCAAACGTTGCAGCGACCACCGCCGGTGAAGGTGTTGAGGCCCTGGACCTGGTTGGCCGTCAGCGCCCCGGTGTTACCAGCGTTGAAGCTGTCCCACGGGGTCTGGTTGGAGACGAGCGTGCGCTCGTACGTGGCGATGGCCATCGCGATGCGGGCGGCATCGACGCGCTTGTCGCCGAAGGCGTTGCGGAACAACTGCGGATAGCTGGGGTTGGTGGCGAGTGCCGCGGCGACGTCGCTGGTCAGCGAGGTGGCCAGGGCCATCGGCTTGGCCTGGGCGAGCTTGAGCGCGACGGCATTCCAGTCGCGGTTGGCGTGGGCCATCTCGGTGTCGTTGGTCGGTGGGCCGACGGCCTGGCTCTCAAGGCCGGCGTTGTTGTTCAGGATCACGCTGCCGGTGAGCGGGTCGGTGAACTGAGGACGGGCCCGGCCATCCCAGAAGTTCGACGGGGCAAAGGCGGCGTTGATCACCGGTTGAGACGTGCGGGGGGTCACCTGCGCGTTCAGGCCAAAGACCGTGTCGCGCATGTAGTTCATCGCGCTGTCGGACTGGATCACGCCGGGTGAGCCAAAGATGTCGTCGGCGTTGTTCGGGATGTTGTCAAAGCCCGGGGTGCGAGCGCGGCGGACATCAGCGCCGGCCTTGCCCATCTGGTGGCAGGTGGCGCAGGCCATCGTGTTATCGGCCGAAAGCTGCTCATCCCAGAACAGCATCTTGCCCAGGATGCGCTTGGCCTCCGTCGGCGCGTTCTGGGCGGGGGCCGGGGGGGTGCCAAGGGCGGGGATCGGCGGTGGGCCGGGCTGAGCGGATGCGACAGCGGCGAGGGCCAGGACCGCACCGGCGGCGAGAACCAGGCTGGAGGCGATGCCTCTGGAGGATGCTGGGGCGGAACACGAGGGTTTGGGACGGCACATCATGGGCGACTCCTCAAATTTTGAACTGGACGCTTCGATCGGTTTCAAACACACCCACCACTCGGGGGGGGTCAACGCGGCGGAGGGATGGGGTATGGCGAAATTGTGCAACCAAGCGTTGAGGACGTCCGGAACCAGGGGCAACCTGGGGGAGGGGGGGAGCCAGATTTCCAAATGGTCAAGCTTCCAAATTGCCAAATGCAACGCCTGCGGGCAAGTGGTGCCGGAGCGGGCACGCAGGGGCCTGTACGCTTTGACGCCTCGGGGCTCACGGAAACTCTGCTATGCAACTGACTTCACGCCCGTTCTCTTCATCGTCGATTGTCGCGGTTGGGCTGTTGTGCGGTGGGGCCGCCGCAGCGCAAACGGCGGAAGCCGCGGCCCCCTTCCCGACCGAGCACCCCGCCGATCGAAAGCGCGACATCCCGGCGTATACGGTGTACGCACCCGCGGAGGCCGACACATCCAAGGTGTATCCGACGATTTTGCTCTTGCCGCCCGGCCCGCAATCGGCGGAGCTGGCCAAGGCGGTCGGCGAGTCGCTCAAGGATGAGGCAACGGGGCGCGGATGGGTGCTGATCGTGCCGCGGCCCACGCTCAACCCCGGAACGACCAACCCGCTGTTTCTGGAAAAGGCCAACGTGGAGCTGGCGGGGCTCGTCAAGCATTTAGACACGTGGCTCAAACCCGAAGGCGGTAAGTTCTACGTGGCCGGGGCGAGCAACGGGGGCGTCTCAGCCGTGCGCTTCGGTTTGGATTTTCCTTCGCGCACCGCGGCGCTCCTGGCCTATCCAGGCGCGATGCCTCCGGCCCTGCCTAAGTCCGATGCGGGCAAGCTGCGGGGCTTTCCGGTGCGGCTCTGGGTCGGCGAGACCGACAGCAAACCTTGGCACGATGCGGGCAAGCTCCTCGCCGATGCCAGCAAGACGTTCGGCCTAGACCTCGTCGTCAACACCGTGGCGGGCGAAGGACACATGATCCGCACGCTCACGCCGGCGAAGATCATGGATGAGCTCGCGGCGTTTCGCACCCAGGCACGCGGAGAAAGTGGCATGAACCCTGCGCAGGCGGCCGTGCTGGCCCGCTTAGATGAACTGCACCAAACCGCGAGCTCGGCACTCAGCATCGGCTCGGCGGCGTTCGACAAGTACTTCGCCTGCTTCGCACCGAACGGCGTGTTCATCGGCACGGATGCGGGGGAGCGCTGGACCATCGAGCAGTTCAAGGCGTACGCCAAGCCGCTGTTCGAGGCGAAAAAGGGCTGGACGTACGTGCCGCGGCCCGGCACCCGCCACGTCGAGATCTCGGCCGACGGCAACACCGCGTGGTTTGATGAGCTCCTCGACAATGCCAAATACGGCGTGACCCGCGGCGCGGGTGTGCTGGTGCGCACCGGCAGCGCCGAGAACAGTGTGTGGCTCATCGCCCAGTACCACCTGACGATCCCGGTGCCCAACGAGCTGGCCGACCGCGTCAGCAAGATGATCAAATCGAACGAGAAAAAGTGAACCGCAAGCGGTGATCAGTGGATGCGGGCCGCACTGGTTCAACGCGGCCCGTTGGCCCAGCCGTACGGCCGCACCGTGGCGGGCCAGCTCGGGGCAACCTGGAACCAGCCGAGTGTGTTCACACCGCTCGGTTTGCTCTTGGCCCACAGGTCGTTGCCGGTGAAGTTGCCGGTCTCGTTTTCTTCACCCTTGCCCGGCTTGCGGGGCGTCGGGGCGAGCTCCACATCACCGTTGGCGTACACGAGGTATCCCTTGCCATCGTGGCGATTGGTGATGCGGTCCCAGTTGCTCCACAGGCCGTCGGGGCCGCCGGCGTTGTAGTAGTTGGAATCCTCTTCCATGAACGCCGGGCAGGATCGCATCGAGACCATGTTGGCCTGCTGCGGCTGCGTCGGGCGATTCTGCTGTGCGGTGTACGACACGCAGTTCTTGTCCCAGGCGAACTGCGTCGGCGTATCAACGCGCACGCCGCTGGCCCCTGTCACCATGGTGTAGTCGAAGTTGAGGGCGCGTTCGGACAGGAAGACGGTGAACAGTTCGCGCTGGGCCATGCCGCTCGGGCTGCTCCAGTACGAGTTCGATGCGTCGAGCACGGCGCTGGTCGGTGTGCGCCGCTGGTTGGTGGGGCACTCGAAGATCTTGTCAACGTCGCTCAAATAGCCAAAGGCCGGGCCGGGCACGTACGGGTTCGTCGCCGCGTTGCCGGCGTATCGCGGGTACTTCGCCTGCACGTACCAATATCGGATCGACGGCACCAGCGTCGGGTCTGGCCCAGACTCCCAAATCTGCCCCTTGAAGTCGAGGGCATAGCCCTGCATGCCGATGCCGATCTGCTTCATGTTCGATGCGCACTTGACGCTGCGGCTGGCCTCGCGAGCCCGCCCGAGGGCCGGCAACAAAATGCCGACCAGCAGCGCGATGATCGCGATGACGACGAGCAGCTCGATGAGCGTAAAGCCGCGCAGGCACGCCGCCAGAGGAGACCGGCGAGTGGCAGATCCGAGCGCGGCGCATCGAGAAGCGACGGATGGGGGAGCGTGAACGCTGGCGTGGGCTAACTTGACCATTGCCCTTGTAGACTACCACAAAACCAGCGGCGTGAAGGCCAGAACGGCACTTTGGTGCAAAATTTTTCGCGCAGCCGGATCCTGGGCAGGTCCTCGACGAAGGTTCTAGAACCTTCGCGGACCAGGCAAGGATTGCGCATCACCAGGCCAAACACGGGGAGGCCCCCCGGGCGGAATGTAAACGCTTTCCTGCCTAGCGCATGCCGAATCCGGTCGCAGCCCCGTGCCTGCCTCGTGGCCGCCCGGCGCACCCGCACCCCGCCCGGCCGCCGCGTGCCGGTGAAAAACCCGTGGGTCAAATGGCTTCCAGAGCGGTGGGGCC
>JAOTRH010213473.1:0-10795 GCA_034768845.1 Heliamphora exappendiculata | reverse complement strand
GTTTTGAAAATATCTTTTAAAAATATCTAACTCCAGATATTTATAGGCCTCCAAAATATCTTTTTTTTTTAATTTTTGAAATTCGCAACGCAACTTCCCGCAGCCCCCGGGATCAACCCCGCAAAATCTCAAAACCCGAACATGCGTCAAAACTATTTTTTTTTACAGAATCTCGCGCCAAGCCTCCACCGCTTGAGCACCCAAGCACCGCTCAAGCGGACCCCTAGCGACATACTCCTCTGCCATACCATCGCTTGAGCAGACAACCACCGCTCGAGCGGTCACCATCTAGACCCACTCTCTGCCACCAGCCCGCTCGAGCGCACAACCACCGCTCAAGCGGTCAACGCTGGGAGAAAAACTAAATAGAAAAAGCAAGATCAAACTTAAATCCTTACTCCCGTGAACACTTGGACCATTTTCCAAAAAAGAAACGGGTCAGGGTCTCACATGCAATCTTGGTCACGACAACATATCCCACTGTACAATTTCTCGTATCAGGTAATACGAGTTTGCAACCGCTTCGCTATTGTCACAATAAAATGTAATAGCCGACTGAACTTAAGGCATCACATCTAGATCTAACAGGATGTTCCTGAGCCAAATGCCTAATTGGCTGCTTCAGAAGCTATCATGTACTCGGTCTCATGGTGGAATCAATAATGCAAGACTACTTGATACTCTTCCAACTTATTGCTCTACCTCCCAAGGTAAATACATATCCTGAGGTAGATTTATGAGAATCTTTGTCTGACTGGAAGTCTGAGTCTGTGTATCCCAAAAGTACTAGACTATCTGCTTGGTAAACCAACATATAATCTTTAATCCTTTTCAAGTACTTAATTATATTCTTTACCGCAGTCCAATGCTCCTGCCGTGAGTTAGATTGATATCTACTAACCATGCCAACAACAAAGTAGATGTTGGGTCTAGTATAAAGCATGGCATGCACTAGGCTTCCTACTACCGAAGAATAAGGAACCACCTTCATCTTCTCTATCTCATCAGGTGTCTTAGAACGTTGATCCTTGGATAGAGTGATTCCATGCCTGAAAGGGAGAAACCCTTTCTTGAAATCTTACATGCTAAAACAAGAAAATTTATCATCGATATACTTTTCTTGTGATAAACCTAACATCTTTTATTTTTAATCTCGTAAAAACTTGATCCCAAGGATGTGACAGGCTTCTCCCAAGTCTTTCATATTGAACTGCCCAGATAACCATACTTTTACGAAAAATAATACCCCCACATCATTTTTGATGAGCAAGATATCATTTATATAAAGTACTAGAAAGATCACTAAGCTTCTGTCGCGCTTCTTGTACACACAGGACTCATCTGGACTTTGATCAAAATCATAATACTTTATGGCTTGATCAAACCGAGTATTTTAATACCTCGATGCATGCTTAAGTCTATAAATTGATCTTTTAAGCTTGCACAACATGTGCTCTGGGCCCTTTGCTATGAAACCATCTGATTGTGCCATATAGATACACTCATCAAGACTTCCGTTAAGGAAAGCTATCTTGACATCCATTTGCTAAATTTCATAATCAAAATGAGCCGTAATGGATAAGAGAATTCGAATAGACTTAGGCATGGCAACCGGCAAAAAACTTTTCTCATAATCGATCCCTTCTTTCGGAGTGAACCCTTTTACAACAAGCTTAACTTTTAAGGTTTCAACCATCCCGTTTTCTCCTCTATCTTATAGATCCACTTACATCTGATGGGTTTTATCCCTTCAGGTGGTTCTATAAGTTTTCAGGCTAAATTAGAATACATAGATTCTATCTCTAAATTCATAACCTTTTGCCAAAGATCTGCGTCTATGTAGTAGCAGTAATGCGATGTGCATAATTTGAATCCTGTGCACCATTACCCACATGCTCGTCAGGCGTGATAATGGTAGCACCCTGATCTGGTTCAGGATCTGCACCTATCCCAAAAATTCTCTCACTACGACGAGACAATGAGATATCAGTGACATGTGATTCCTCTTTCGCTCTACTGGTATTTTCTCTCAATTCTTCTAGAACAATTTTACTTTTGAGTATGTGGTCCATAATATAATTCTCTATCAAGAATTGGGTATTGTTGCTGACAATGACCTTCTTATCCTTAGGATTATAACATAAACCATCATTCGTTCCCTTGGGATACCCGACAAAAAAACTGACTTATGTCCATGGTTCCAACTTACCTGCGTTCTCTTTCAGCACATGTACTTGACACTCCTAAATCTGAATATGTCTCATTATAGGTTTGTACTCGGTTAAGAATTCTATGGGAGTTAAAGGTATAAACTTAGAAGGTACCAAGTTCAAAATATAAGCCGTTGTCTCTAAAGTAAGTTTTAAAAACGAATTGGGTAATTCTGAATAACTCATCATCAACCTTACCATCTCTACAAGAGTTCTATTCTTTCTTTCTGCTACACCATTAAGCTGCGGAATGCCCGGTGCTGTTTACTGGGATATAATCTCTTATGACGACAAGTAGTTCCTAAACTCTCCAAAGAAGTACTCACAACCACGGTCGGATCGTAATGATTTGATACTTTTACCCAAACTCTTCTCTACCTCCGCTTTGAATTATTTGAATTTTTCAAAGCATTCAGACTTACGATGCATCAAGTAAATGTATCCAGACCTTGAGTAGTCATCAATAAAACTAACGAAGTACTCAAAACCACCTCTAGCCCGGATAGTCATAGGACCACACACATCAGAGTGAATCATTTTCAACAGTTCTTTAACTCTATAATCTTTGGTCAAGAAGAGTCCCTTGGTCATCTTACCCTCTAAGCATGACTCATAGACTGAAAGTGCCTCCACTTCTAATGAGCTCAACGGTCCATCTTCTACTAGTCTATTTATCCTTTCTAGATTAATATGACCCAAGCGTAAGTGCCAAAGAAACATTTGGTTCATTAAAGAATGATCTTTTCTCTTATATAGTAAATTAGAAGTATTATTCAATTCAGTTAGTTGCACTGTAGGAGAGATAGAAGATATAACATAAAGATCATCCACAAATGTATCAGAACAAAAAAAACGTTTATTTTTCTTAATAACTACAGAGTCATTAAAATGAACAGAATATTTGTTCTTTATTAAATTAGAAATCAAATTTAAATTTTTTTCTAATAGAAGGTACATAAAGACAATCTTTTAAAAGTAAAATTCTATCTCTACTAAAATTGAGAGTGACATCTGCTACTACAACTGTTGCCACTCTTGTATTATTGCCATATGTAGGTAAATTTTCCCACCACTGAGTTGCCTGATTTTCTAGAACCCATGTAAAGAATTATAAACATGACTAGTGGCTCGCGTATCTATATACTAGGTACTGATAGATAACACCGATAAACATGTTTCAACCACTAGTCAACAGAGAAAAATTAGACACTACTTTTTTTAATACCCAAACTAGTTACAGTGGTAGCACTTGCCTCTCGGCTTCTTCACACTAACTTTTGGCCCCTTAGCTGCTTTTGGACTTATGTCTCCCTATTTCTGAACATTTTTTTTCTTCTTACTTTTCGGCTTAGAGGAAGAACATTTTTCAGCCACATGCACAGTACCTGACTTCCTAAGAACACCCTTGGGTGCTTAAAGTTCTTTAAAAAGTTCTACTAATAAAAAGCTGAGCTTATTCATGAAATAATTTAGGCAGAACTACTTAAAGCTATCAGGTAGTGACTGGAGTATAATATTGACCTAGTTTTTCCTGTCAATCTTAGCTCCTAGGATTTCTAGTTCATTCAGATGACTGATTATCTTCAGAACATGATCCCTAACTAGGGTGCCTTCAATCATGCTTGTATTCATCAGAGATTTCATGGCCACCTATCTAGCAGCATAATTTGATCTCCAAAATATTTTTTTGAGGTTCACAATCATGTCATAGGCACTGGGCATAAACTGATGCTGATACTACAATACATTTGACACATAAGCCAAAATGTAACAGTGAACTATCTGATCAGCTTTCTGTCACTTTTAATAAGCCCGAGTTTCCTGTTCGGTCGCCCCCTCATCAGGTACTGGTGGATAAATCTTAGATAATATAAACTTAGTCCTCGGTAGTTAAGACAATATCCAAGTTCCTTTTTCAGTCTATATAGTTTGGTCCTATTAATTCATTTTCTTTGAATATTGTTGCAAGTGGATTGAAAGTCATTTTAATCCTGAGAATCACATAATTAAAATAACCGTTAATTATGACGTGTAAAACTTTAAATTTTTTTTAAAATTAATTCTTTTTACCATTTAAAAATTTTTGCCCACAGCCTGGTTCCCTATGAATAGCATGCCTCGATGGGAGGACGTCTACTATCCACCATTTGTCTAGACATGCCAATTCCTATTAATTTTACTATATAGGCAACAGATCGTATCAAGTAAAATTAAATAGCTGATATAGATTCTATCTAGAAATAATAGTAGTGACTCAGAGGGAGATGATATTAGTATTTATAACTAAGTGTTAGCCACCACCAAATTCTGAATCAATAGTTTCGCAATGAATTCTTTAGATGAAAAACTAATCTATACTAACAATTATCTAGAATTATCCCTAAAAGAGATATGTATCGGCGATACCGCGATTAATTATGTCCGATGGAAAGGAAGGCCTTACTGCCAACACGCATAATTAATTACATCACCTACGAATTGGTGATGGAGACCGCAAAATTTATCTGTGAATAATTTTATCTCCCATTTAGTTGTTTAAAATATTTTTGAGAGATATAAAAAATTATTTAATTAAAATAAATTTATTAATTTCGAAAAACACACGATTCGAAAGATTTCAAAACATCTTTCCGTATACACGATCTAAAATATTCTAATTTACCAAACCATCTTTTTATGTTTTAATACATAACAAATAAAATAAATGATGAATGCACAGTTTTTCTTTTACTTTGCAGCTAAGATATTAAATAAATGAATTCAAACATTTTATTTTTACATTACACATTTTTTTAAAAATAACAATTTATTAAAATTAAACCTTTTTTATTTAATTAATTCAAAAATTTAGAATTAATTTTTACATTTTTCTAAGATATCTAATTTATAAATAAAAATCATTTTAAACATGTTTTTTTGTAAAAAGAAATAAAATATCTAAAATTTTTCTATTTAATTAAAAATTTTATTTTTATTTTTCTTTACAAAATACAAATTAAAATTAAATTTTCTCGAATTAATTTAATTAAATAGGAAATATAAAATCAATATTTATCATCTATGCAATTTATATAAATAAATAAAATAAATATAACCCGATTTTATGATCGAAGTGGAACTCTATCAAGTTTCAAGTTCCTGTATCTAGATAAGTTTTTAGTCTTTCAATCCCTGCAAAAATCTACTTATTCTTGTCAGAATCGAACAAGAATTCATCCATTCGTAGTGTCATAGTTATACAACACATCTAGATCATTACATATCAGAAAATAGCCCCTGGAGACCACGAACCAAGCCACCACTACCGACAACACAAGGCGCCTCCGGTGCCGCACCACTGCCGCTGCTTTTGGCGGCTTTTGCCATTACTCCCAAACTCCGTTTTTGTCCTGAATTTTTCTGAAAAATAGCTTACAAAATATACTATTTTTTTTCAAACAAATTAGAATGAAAAACGCCTCGAAAACCACTTTCGATCAGGGCCAAACAGCCGCCGCCGCCCCTTACTGCTCGTTGCCACTGTCCGTTGGAGACTCGTTTTGTGGTTGTTTCGGCTCACGTTTCCTCTTAGTTTTAGCACTGATATCTAGCAATATAAAAAAGAAAAGAATCCCCCAAAAATAGTCCCAAAAAATCTTCAAAAAACGGCCCCAAAAATTGCCCGTTGCCGCCGTAACTTGCCGCTGCCACCGCCTTTTGCCTCGTTTTATGTGGCTATTTTTCTCCATTTTGGGACTATTTTTCAGATATATTTTACTGTTATTTTACGAACAAAAACCTGCCCAAAATAATTTCAAAAACACCCCAAAAAACTACTAAAAACGACACTATTCGCCTCCCCCGACAACTATTTATCCATTGTTTTTTTGTGTTTTTAGGAACTACTTATTACTGTTTTTTAAGCCTAAAATTGCAGATATATTGCCAAAAAATATGTCACAAAAATCATAGAAAAATCACCATGATCTGTGGCTCGAACCACCTAAAATCACCGCCAGTGCCACCGTTATGCTACCGCGTGTTCTTCATAGTTTTGGACATTCAAACCTATTTTTAAATATTTTAAATAATATTTAAAAATAAATAAAAAAATTTTATATCGAAAACCTATGTCCCAAAAGCTCACAATCAATCTAAAATGCCTAAACTATTACGATCAACGCTCGTGATTAAAAATAAAAAAATTATAATCATCATCGACATATTCAATCAAATATGAAAATAATAATTATCATAAAATTAAAATTAGAATGCCTGCAAAACAAAGTTAGCAAAATTTTAAATATACCCGACCCATCGATTAACTGTAAATATAATCGAAATAGCTTTGATACCAATTGTTAGAGGTAAATTTCCAAGATCATTGATTTGTATACGATTTTTCAAATAAAAAAAATTTGGACTGGCAATTGCCAAAACAAGCTCTAGATAAAAACCTTTTGATGTCGAAAGATCAAAATAAAAACTCGTGCCACCACATTTAGTGTAGATGAATACCTTTCAGTCGTTTATTCAACTACGAACTTTGATTCTCCAAGTTGAAACTCCGAATAAACCTTCTACTATATTCCTGATGTGATTCTCGAACATAGTGTAGTTTACGATCCTTCGAGAGCTGGTACTGGTAAACCCCGATCAATCTTACTCTTGAAAAACAACAACTGAATTTGGTTCAACCTACCCACATATTTATAGATTACAACAGGGACTAGTGGAGTAATTATGATATAGACTTCTAATGTGACCCACTTATCTTTCCAGCGATTTTTGTAAATATGCAAGCCTCTTGGTGGTTTCTACAATTATGAAAACCTTGCAGCGATTTCTACAATTTTTATAAAATACTAAATTACAATTCATACCACTAAAGAACTGTAACTACATTTCTAGCCATAATCTCAAGACCAATTGCATTGAGCTCCTGTTATTAAATGCTTAACCCATTTTCTCACGTTAAGATTTTCGAAACCTGTCAATTAAATTTAATTACTAATAATTTAATTTAATCGGCATCTTTAAAAAAAATTTAAGTTCTTCTGCTTAACTTATTTGACTGTCAGATAATTAAATCTACCTACAGGGTTTGGTCCAGTTAAAATTTATAATCTTTCTTAAAGGGTATCGTCAATCCCGAATAATCGGGACGTGAATTTCGTCAATAATTACTATTCACCATATAATTAATACCGCTATCCAACTCATCGGGATTATTGACCCATAAAAGATCGCATCCTCTAATGAATCAAAACAATTAATATTAAATATACACAAATAATAATTATTTCAAGATTAAGAGCATAAGCACTCATAATAAACTTGAGGTGTGAATTTATTTATATAGTCAGTGTCACGTCTCAAACTCTGGGCCACGTAAAACACCCATAAACAATCAACCACAACACCCAGTCCGAGATACACTATCAATATAAAATATACATGCATTTTATATAATCGCCAAATGACTTACATTACACGGCCCCAAACGCCAAAAAATATGTTACAGCATACATGGTTCAAACTAGCAAAAAGAAAGACTACAGGTCTTTCGCCCCTCTGGTACCTCCAGATCAACTTGCGTAATCGGTACCTGAAAAATATTTCACATCTCATACCGTGAGCCAAAGCTCAGCAGAAACTAGACAGCGCATGCAATATAAGCTAAACATGCTAGGAAAACGAGGTGCAGTTTTAGACTCTCTTTCAAGCCTTAAAAACAGCTGAAAAATAGTTTTAAATAACTCATGAGAGCCAATCAAAAGAGAACATATATATATATATATATATATATATATATAACTCATGAACATATATCTAAACTGACTTTCACAAGCCCCGACAAGCTAACTCATGCAATCCATGCACTACACCCAACACACTATGAGCAACACACCCAACACATATCTCTCTCCAGGACCTCGTATCCGTCCTTTAGATTCACACGCATACGTTTTTAGGATCACATTTTTGCCCTTAAAATTATGCATATCATCCTAACAGATATCATGCCACAATTAAAGAAAAACAATAAAAACACATACGAAGGTAGCAATTATAGACTCCTGCCCATTACCCTAGACCCGAGTCACACAGACTGGCTTGGTAATGACGAGTTCTATACGGAGTTACAACAACAATGTCATTAACGGAGGCAACCGGCTTAATTTGTGGGATAGACCCGAGGGTCCAAAGCACCTACACAACACAAGGATCTTCTCGGGCTTTCATTGAAGGACCACTGCCCCATCTATCACATGTCTTCTCGGGCTTTCACTGAAGGACCACCGCCCCATCTAATGCATGCTACCCATGCCACGCACGCAACCCGTGCAACATGTACCACATGCATCCGCTTCTCAGAGCCTACATATACATGCCTATAAAACTATGAGTTTTAAAACATAAACCACATAATTCTCTTACGTAATCCATACATAAATAAACTGTTATAAATGCACATAATCATATATAACTTTACATCACGACGCCACCCGTCAAACAACCCGGCATCCACTCACAGGAATAACCAACAACTCATGAAACCAAGCCTAACCCGAAGGTTAACACTAAACCCCTCAAACCATGAGGTCACAAAACACCACCTTTCCTCTAAAGGTGCCATGAGCCTAAACACGCTCTAAACCCAACCACGATACACACGACCGTGCCCCAACAACCCATATCTAGCCATGCACATCCCCCCTGAGGACGGCATCTAAACTAACACCCGAAACCATGACACGACTGCCGAAGCCACCGCACAACCAACCGAATCCCAAAAATAATCCAACAATATTTCAGTCGATTAATCCCATAATCAATCAATTGAATACCGTTAGGAACTAATTGGAAATAGAGGACCCAACCACCAAACAACACAACAAACTCCCAAGGAACAAGGAATTTGATAAAAAGTTCCAACAAGGATGAAGAATAAGCTTTTCCCAAACATTCGGCCAAAAATGGATGAAAAATGGTTAAACAATTCTAACATACCATCACTATTTTGATCATAAATTTTTTTTTAAAAATAATTTTCTTGTGAGAGAGGTGTCATTGGAAAGAAGACTTTCAGGGCTTTGATTTGAACACAAAAATGACCCAATTCCGAGTCCGGATGAGGGAGATATGAGGAAAAAAAGGGTCCAAAAATGGCCGTGTGGACCCGGTGCTCGCTGAGCGCTCGCAAAGCGCTTGAGTGCCTCACCACCATGAGCGGCACTCGCTAATTGCCCGCTAGGCGCTTGAGCACCCTTCAGCGTGCATTGACGCACCAGAACATCCCAGACTCAAATTTTAAGCCCCCAAACTCTTAAACACCCACTATGATGCTTCAAAACACATATAAACCTACCAACCCACATATATTAACACCCACGGACATACATGAGCCCAAAACATCAAGAACCACCAAACGAAAAACCTCAAAACCCGGTTCCCCAACTAAAAACAACACAAAAATAATTTTAAACCAAAACTCAATCTTTAAATCGATTTTTCATGCATTTTTAACCGATAAAAACACTTACGATTACACGTAGCACTCTTATAAGACATGCGAGTCTAGGATCCTATCTCGGTGAGTTAAAAACTTAACGCTTCAATCCACGTGCAAAATCGAGCTTCGCCATAATGAAATTTTGTCTGGATGAACGCGTAGCCCACCGTGCTAATAGCAAGGATCCGCTATTAGATCATCGAAAATCGAGCCCCGGACCCCCGAGAAGTTAGAGAGAAGGCAGAGAGAAAAAAGAAAACTTAGCTGAGAAATTTTGAAAATATCTAACGCGAGATATTTATTGGCCACGAAATTTTTTTTTTCGAAACCTGCATCACAGCGCCTAATGGCCCCGAGAACCAACCTCACATGCATCTCTAAACCCGAACATGCATAAAAACACATATGAACATGCAGAAACAAAAACGGTAAATGCGCATTGAAAAATGTCAAAAAAAAATAGGTCAAGGTCTCACAATAAGTATAAAATTAATTATCCTAATGTTGTCTTGTTCAATACAAACAATGTGTACTAGCACAACAAGTCGGAACAATAGATTATACTATTATCTGTTACCCGTAACTAAGACAGAACTACTAAAATTCTATACTACAGTTATACCGATGGCTTATCCAAATCTTCGGGCCAGGCTAGACAGGACTTTTTTGTCCGGGGGTCGGCCTAGGTCCTAAGGGTACTGGGCTCGGGCTTGGGCCCTAGGCCTTTGGGCCTTGGGCTCGGGTTTTGAGCGGGCCTTGGATTTTTTGTGTTTAATTTGTTATATATATTACTAGTAGTTAATATATTAACTTTAAAATTATAAATTTAAAATTTATTATATTATATAAGTTTATAACTAAGAATTTATTAGTTTATATATTATAAACTAATGTATTAAATTTCTAATAATAAGTTTTAAGTTAAACTATAAACTAATTACTAATTTATTATATTATATAAATATAAGTTTATTATTTTATTAGTTATTAAACTATAAATTATAAATTTATTCGTTTATAGTAAACTTATTAATTTATAATTTATAATATAATACATTAGTTTATAATAAACTTATTAGTTTATAGTAAA
>JAOTRH010213462.1:0-10795 GCA_034768845.1 Heliamphora exappendiculata | reverse complement strand
AAGATCAAAAAATGCATATAAATCAGCAACATATTCTTGCTCTCTAATCCAACAACTTCCTACACAATAAAATAACTTAAATTTTAAAAAATAATCTTTAACTAAATGATTTAAAATTTGGACAAATAATATGCAAGCGGGGACTAAGTAAGTTAGATCTCATACTATTGTATATAAATTTCCTATTTAACATATTGCAAGAACAAATTTCTTCACGGCAAAATGGTCCCAAGTCAACTCATGATAAAGAGAGAAAAATATGGATATCAAGAGCTAAGACAATTGTGCCTTTAACATATTACATTGATTTAAGAAGAATTCTATACCTTTTCTAATGCAAAAGATGTAATAAAAAATAATTAAAAAAATACCCCTGGAAGTACTTTATTTTCCCTTCCATTCGATGAAAGAGTTATCTTCTTTTTTTCTTTTGAATTAAAGTTTGCCTTTTCTTTTCAACAAAATAAGCTTAAATAAGTATAAAAATATTTGAAAACATAATTGAAAGACCATAGATGCATCAATGGTTCCACAAAGGAAAGAGAGATGAGGAACACATGAAGTGATAACAAAGACCCATGATTACAAAGACCCATCATCATGTCTAAAAACTACATAAATTATAAAACCAATATGAACTAAGCACTATTTAATCAAATCAAATCAAAAGTGTACCTCAAAGTGATAAGCAAATGCTTTATGGCAGAAATAATGTACAAAAAGAAGGCTATCTGGTTTCATCCACTTAGATATCTTCTTAAGATCCTTGTAGTTGTTCATATGCTGCTTTCAAAGGACGTGAACAGATTTTTGAACCTTAGCAGTAGGAATGGCAATGAGGCAGAGCCAGGGATTAGTTCTCTCATTCCCGTCTTCTATTTGATCGGGGTGGAAATAGAAAAAAATATCGGGAAAGTTGCGAAGAACGGGGCGAGTACGGGAATATTTCGGATATAATTTTTAAAGTTTAAAAGAGTAATATTAATAAAAGTTATAAATAATATAATAAATAATAAATAATAGTTGATGAATTAATATAACTAAATATACAAAATATATAAAAAAAATTAAAATTAAATATAATATTTTAATATTTTGAACTTATTATATTTATAAAATTATATTTTATACATACATTAATATTTAAAAAATATTTATTTTATATAATCGGGAGCAGGGCGGAAAAAAATGGAACGGGGAGTACAAATACCGTCCCACCCCGTTTGTTATCGGTGGCGAAAAAAACCCTACAAAACGGGGCAAAAACGGGGCGGGACGGGACGGGAGAAATTGCAATCCCTACTTAGCAGCAATAAACACCATGACTTACCCAAGTTCGTGAAAAGGGCTGGCACATGTTCATACCTCAAACATCTCAATGGAAAATATTCGGTCATAGGATGCATCCATATCAAATGTGCTAATATCTCCAACAATGACCTCCAAATTTTGCAGTTGAAGATCTCTATGAAAATAAGATTACACGGTCAGAAAACAAGACAAATTAAAAATGAGTTGTAATATAGTTGTGTGGTTGATGTATATAGCCGAGTTGGCTGCGTGAGTGAAGCCTTAGACTTCAAAAGTAAAATTCCAATAAAGACTCATCCTGGTGCTTGCGGAGCTTTTCTTAATGCTTCTAAAATATATAAAAGCATGGAACTGGGTAAACTTGCATCAAGAAAGCTAGTCAAGCTGGAATCCAAGAACCACGGGGCCTATAGGCTCTTGTCAAATGTCGATGCTGATTTCAGGTACTAGGATATAGTTAGTAATACGAGACAAACAGTGAAGGCCAAGAACTTTGGTGGTATAAATTAGTGAGGACACTGTTTTTTTTTTTTTTTCCAAACATATAAAGAGGGGAAAACAACTATTAAGAGTTACTGAAATTTGCTTATTAAATAAGGATAATTTTTACATATAATTCATCAGCTGTCTGGAATAGCTTTTTTCAGACATCACCCTTTTTTTACTTTGGAGAAGGATGAGAGAGGTACACGGACCAAGCGGCATTGTTGGATCAGGGAGAGACCACCAATCGTAGCCGCAAGATGCAAAAGATACATGTCCCATCACACTTCTGTTATATCGTATAATATAGCAAATACAATCCAGCATTTCTTATACGAAGCAGTGACAAAACACACAATTTAACTAACACATAATGGCAATATGCAGGTCAATTTTTCAACCAATCCCAAAAAAAGAAAACAATGATGAACTGGTAAATTATCCATGAACTTTTGATGTAACAATTTTGACCTTTCATTTTGTTCTCTTTCCTCTCTCATGTTCATTGTAATAAAGTGTCATGCCTCAAATTTTTAGAAAATATTCCAAGTATTAATATTTTTTAAAAAAATTGGCATAATTTTCTTTGTTTTTCGGATAATCAAACGGTTTAACCGTTCACAAAATAACCTATAATAAAGAGCAAGTAGCGCAATATACACAGGCTCTGCCTGAATCCCAACAATAAAATCACAAACTCAATTATATATAAAAAAATCATCTGTCACCAATTTTACAGGTGTCACACAACCACTGCATTACATTTTCAGATGCTACATAAACCCATCTCAATTTCAAGCCTCAACACCAAGCAATACTGACCAAGCATTACTCACCAAGAGAGCACCATCGTTTTCTATTCCCACTAATATTGGTTTTGAATCAATCAAGAGAGCACTATCCTTAAAAAATTTTCTTGCAATGTTGGGAAAACTATAGAATTGAATCACAAATGATTTGTTTCCATATCCACCAACAATGTTGTGTAACTGGATTTTGGCATAGAATAACAAATGGTTTGTTTCTAATGCCACAAACAAATATGCTATACATCAATGCTATACATCAATATGCCACAAACAATGTTGTGTTAATAACTACTAATGTAAAAATAAAGAACAAAAAAAATGCTATACATCAATAGCTTTTCTAAAATATAATGTATAAAAATGCATATTTTGTGCAAAGATCATATTAAGAAAAGCACAACTTGAAAAGAACTCAATTTAAATGTAAAAATTAATCCCAGCACGCATTACGCACACTAAATTAGACTTTTTAACGTGCATAATAAAAGCACAACTTGAAAATAACCTCCAGCACTAATTCCACCAACGCAAGTTATACATATTAAATTGGCATTTAGCCTTTGAGGTTCATTCCTAATACTCATTAGCACTATTTTGATTTTCTAATTAAAACACAGAGAAAGAGAAACTTTTTCATTATACAGCCCAAAAAACTAATTCAAAAAACTCAATACACAAAAAAATAACATACAAAAAACTCAAGAGTGGCACAAAATTTTTGGAAAGATTTGTTTACCTTTCTCACAAACCTAGAAGGACTTGAATGACTTTCACAAAAATACATCATTTAGGTAGCGACAAAATTCAACATATATGACTTCTACAGAGAAAGAAAATTTCAGGGATCTAAAATTTCTAACAAAGAAAGATTATTAAATTTAGAATAAACAATTTCACCGTATAATCTTCAAAAAAGAAATAGATATTAGAATATCTTATCACCAAGAAAATACCTACATGCAAAATCAAATAGAATTTCTCATTAGAACACAACATACATAATTAGAATGGAGCAAACATTATACTAAAAAATGTTAAAAGACATTTTATATTTAGAAAAATCCATGCACTATTTTTTGTCCATTCAAGTACAACCTAAATTGAGTTGCACCTACAGTTTTGTTTTTTGCCAACATCAATCATCGCTTTGTTAATTGGGTTCGTCTTGAACTCGTTTACTACATGCTTTTAATAATTATCCATGTTGTCAACTAATTCATCTAGGCTCTAAATAAAAGGCAATAAAATAAATATCATTAGGGATTATAATATTGTACTAATGCCAGCGTTCATACCTTTTACAATCTAGAAAAGTTGATAGGCAAGACTTCCAAAGAAGCTTCTCCTGATGCAAAGTATGCAGACTTTTCAGTGCCCACGATATCTAGCATAACATGGAAGAACAACAGGAAAAAATCTCAATTCATTTTCTTTATTTTGTACATGAATTTTATAGGAGATTGATATCAAAATGACATAAAAATAATAACAAATAAATCTTACACTATATATTGCATCAAGTACAATCCAACCAAAAAGAATCCACAAGTACTTGGCCAAGTTCAGGTGAGAGTCTCGATTAGTCAACTACATAGCCAAGTCGAGGCTATTGCGAAATCCATCAAGTTTGCAAAATCTAGCTTATAGTCAACTACATGGCCAATGATTCTAACTCAATAGTGTAAACCTAAAATTGTTAAGTTTCCATTAATGACTTTTATGAATATTTTCTCAAAATCTATTATAAAAAAAAATTTAAAAATAGATTAAAAATTGTTAAGAAATAGATCCACTGAAATAGATATATCAACACATAACATTCAGGTAGCCAAAAAATGTGTTAATAATTCTTTAGTAGCTGGGAAACTTCTGAAAATCTAAGAAAAATGATAATAGTTGGGTTTGAATTCTTGTAATGATATGCTGCTTAATAATAAATTAATTGTATAAGATATTTTTTTACAGGGTTTTACCATTTTGGTACTCTTTATGAATAAAATTCTACTTTGAATAAAACAATAATATATTGTAATAACAAAATTTACCCAATCTTTTAAAAATCGTAGTTATCCATCGAGAATGTTAAACCCTGGTAATACAGAGGGCTTTGTTAATGGGCCAAAATATTTTTCAAAGTAAGATGAAACTCAAAAATATCTAAATTATGTAAGTATAGCATTTCAGCATAATTCTTACTGTTCGATCGCATGCAGCAGCAAGCTAATCCAACCATATTTATTGTGAAGGGGAAAAAAATATGATTCTTTTGTTAATAGACATGATTAGATTGAATGAAGGCGTTAACCCTATTAGGGTACGCAACAGTTTATTTATAGAACAACGAGATCACGCAATAATAAATAGTGTGGCCAACCACACCAGATAATAATAATAATAAAGCTAACACCCCCCTCAAGCTAGTGCATATATATCTAACATGCCCAGCTTGTTACATAGATATCGAACCCGAGGACCTGGAACAGACTTAGTAAAGATATTTGCTAGCTGTTCTCCAGTACGAACCGCACCGAACACGATCACACCATTATGATACCCATGCCGAATAAAATGGTAGTCCACCTCGATATGTTTAGTACGCTCGTGGAATACCAGATTCGTGGCAATATACACTGCAGATTTATTATCACACCAAAACTTTGTTGGGCCATTACAAGGATCGCCCAACTCACTGAGCAATTGATGAAGCCACAAAATTTCAGATGTGGCCAAGGCCATGGCTCGGTATTCTGCTTCTGCACTGGACCTCAAAACCACGTCCTGCTTCTTGCTCTTCCAAGAGATAAGATTGCCACCAATAAATATAGAGAATCCAGAAATGGACCGCCGATCAATAAGGCATTCCGCCCAGTCAGCATCAGAATACCCTTCCATCATAGAGTGGCCGTGATCATTAAAATGCAATCCCTTACCGGGATTACTGTGAATATAGCGTAGAATTCTAACCACGGCATTCCAATGTGGGACCCGAGGTGCCGCCATGAATTGGCTCACCACACTCACAGGAAAGGCTATGTCCGATCTTGTCATTGTTGCCAGATAATTCAATTTTCCAACCATTCTCCTATATTTGTTGAGGTGAGGAAAAATCTCACATTCATCAGGGAGAAGTTTAACACTTGGGTCCATAGGTGACTCGCCCCCCTTTGTGTGCAACGGCCCAGCGTCAGCAAGAATATCTAGTACATACTTCCTCTGAGAGATAAAGATACCCTTCTTACCTCGTGCCATCTCGATTCCAAGAAAGTATTTCAATTCTCCCAAGTCTTTAGTTTGGAATTGAGATTGCAAAAATTGCTTCAACGCAGAAATGCCCACTGCATCATCACCGGTGATAACAATATCATCAACATAAAAAATTAATAGAATACAACCAGCAGATGAGTGTCTATAGAACACCGTATGACCTTTGCCGGACTGTAGAAGACCAAACTGGTGCATAACCATACTAAAGCAACCAAACCATGCACGTGGAGACTGCTTCAAGCCATAAAGAGATCGATGGAGACGACAGACCAGCTGCGACCCCCCCTGAGCAACAAAATCGGGAGGTTGCTCCATATAAACTTTCTCTTGCAAATTGCCATAAAAAAAGCACTTTTCATGTTAAGCTAGTATAGAGGCCAATGGTGAGCGGCAGCCAAAGACATAAACAGGCGAACAGAGGCCATTTTGGCGACATGAGAGGTCTCAAAATAGTCAACCCCATAGGTCTGAGCATATTCCTTGGCAATGAGATGGGCCTTCAACCGGGCAAGAGAACCATCAGGATTGACCTTAACCGTAAATACACATTTGCAACCAATAGCCTGCTTGCCTTCCGGAAGAGAAATGAGAGACCAGGTAGAAGTAGATTCAAGAGCATGCATTTCCTCCAATATAGCACCCCGCCAGCCAGGATCAGCTAAGGCCTCGAAAACAGTACGAGGAATAGTGGTCTGATCAAAAGTGGCAATACAAGTTTGTAAAGAGACTGAGAGGCCCTTGTAAGAGGCAGTATAGAGAGGATCTCTGCAAGTGCGATAAGATTTCCGAATAGCAATAGGAGTATCACAAGCAGGGGAAGGAACACTTACCGTGGGAAGAGAATCTGCATACGAGGAGATGGGCTCAGTAGAGGGAAGTTCTAAAGAAGCTGAAGGAGTGGAAGGCGATGGTGGAGAGGACCCCTCAGTAGGTGGAACACCTGCAGAAGAGGACAAAGGCAAGCAAGACATTAAAAAATCAAGATGTTCAAGATCAGGCCGTCCACTCCCCGACACAGCGGAATCTGATGCAGAAAAGAAAGAAGTAGACTCCACAAATGCAGCATCCCGGGACACAAAGAACTTGTGGAGAGATGGATAAAAGCAGCGATACCCCTTCTGAGTATTCGAATAATCAAGAAAAATGCATTTGACAGCTCGAGCATCCAACTTCGTTCGCTGAGGATGAGTGTCACGAACGTAACAAAGACAACCAAAAATTCTCAAGGGTAGAGAGAAAAGGCTCGTTGCATGAGAGAGGACCGCCATCGAAATTTTACCACCAAGGATCTGAGAGGGGAGTCGGTTAATTAAATAGCAAGCGGTTAACACGGCATGTCCCCAGAATTGCTTGGGCACGCGCATTTGAAACAAAAGAGCACGAGCAGTCTCCATAATATGACGGTTCTTGCGCTCAGCGACACCATTCTGCTATGGGGTAGCAGGGCAAGAAGTCTGACGAACAATACCATTAGTGGATAGAAAATTCTTCAGCTGGGTGGAGAGATACTCACCATTATTATCACTGCACAAACATTTAACCTGAGCCTGAAACTGAGTTTTCACTTCCAGATAAAATGAGGAAAAAATAGACGCTACTTAAGATTTATCTCGCATAAGATATAAGAAAATTACACGAGAATAATCATTCACAAATATGGCATAATAACGAAAATAAAAAACAGACTCTACTGGACACGTCCCCCAAACATCTGAATGGACCAAAAAAAAGGAGCCGAAACTCATTTATTCACCCGAGATAATAAAGGCACACGCAGGTGCTTTGCCAACCGACCCGACTCACACTCAATATGAGAAATAGAGCGAAAACTAGGACACAGACTATGTAAACTGGATATAGATGGATGCCCTAGACGGAAATGAGCATTAAAACTAAGAGAGGGAACTACTGAACAGGTCGTAACAGCCACCTCCTCCACCAAGTAAAGCCCACCAGAAACTCGGTCTCTACTGATAATCTTCCTCGTCATAAGATCCTGAAAAACACAGCCATCAGGATAAAAAATCACACAGCAGTTGAGATCATTAGTGAGCTGATTAATAGATAATAAGTTAAATGAATTTCCATAAGTATGTAAGACATTAGGTAGGGTTAAGGAGGGTGTGGGAGTAGCGACTCCACGTCCCTTAATCGGTAAGGAAGATCCATTAGCCACAAGAACACCACGATGGTTATGAGTCACCTGATAGTTAGATAATATACCTGCCGAACCAGCCATATGATAGGAGGCACCTGAATCAATCACCTAGGCAGATGGAGTAGTCGCCAGGCATGCACTAGGATTACCTGCGAAGGTAGCGGCAGCAAGGGTAGGAGGACTAGGGCTAGTAACTTGAGATTGAACATACTGCTCATATTCAACTGAGGTTATCTCTACGAGTTGCTTCTGAGAAGAGGAAGGCGAATCTACATGGGGGTACTCGACAGTAGCATTAGCCACGGGGGATGGTCTTCCATGTAGTTTATAACACTGACTGCGAATATGACCCTGGATCCCACAATAGTGGCAAGAACGAGTCTCACGAGCCCCCTACCTGTTCGACCTCCATCACGGCCACGAGTTCCATTGCCTCCTCGAGAAGCAATAAGGGCAGACTGATCAGTAGCATCGAAGGAAGGCCAGCTGTCGTCACGGCGCATCGAACGACTCACCCGTTGGAAAGTCTCAGATAATGTAGGAATATCTGTCCCAGTAAGAATCTGGAAACGAGCCGTGTCATTCAGGATCCAAACTGGCTAAGAAACACACGACGAGAATCTGCATTCGCTGTTCTTGAAACTTGCTGATAAAAGTGGTGAATGGAAGAAGCCGATCAAACTAGTCGACAAGCACTTTAAATCCCATAAAGTGCTCATGAAGAGAACGACCAGCTTGTTGCGAGCAGAAAAAGCCTCGTATCACATTATAAAGGCACGATAAGTCATTTGTGGAAGCATAAATATCCTCTAGAGCTCCCCAGATTTCTTTTACAGTATCGGTACTAGCAACCAAAATCTTGACATTGCAGTCTATAGAATTCATAATCTGACTGAAGAGACGAGCATCGTCTCGTATTCAGGTAAGATAAAGAGGAGAACTAGGATCGGGGCATCGTCAAATAAGTAAGAATCCAATTCCATGCATTGCAAAGATTTCAACACATTCTTCCGCCATAAGGGATAAGCAGAAGCACTATCAAGCTTCTCATCGACAAGCCGAGTAGAAGAAGAGAACACCTCAGTTCTCATTGGTCGCCCAGTATCCGTCAGAGACTCAGCAGTCCCAGAAGTCCGGGTAGCAGACCTATCGCCCTCCGATGACATTCTTGTTCAACTACCAGATAATCCACAACTAGACAACCCTCACTGCATCAACAAAAATTGAACAACACAGATCTTGGCGGTGAATGAAAAGCTGGTCATTGTTATTAAACTGGGAATAATGAGAAGCCGTATCCTAAAGGATAGGCGAGACTCTTTATTTATAATAAAGTTAGGCAACATCATTACATCCATACACCCACACACACTGGATAATAAATATATAATAATAAATATATAATAATAAACATAATAAAACTAACACCCCCTCAAGCTGGAGCATATATATCTAGCATGCCCAGCTTGTCACATATGTATCGAACCCGAGGACCCGAAACAGATTTAGTTCAAATATTCGCCAATTGCTCTCTAGTACGAACGGAGCCAAACACGATCACACCATTCTGATACTCGTGTCGAAGAAAATAACAGTCCACCTCGATATGTTTCGTGCGCTCGTGAAATACTGGATTTGTAGCAATATACACTGCAGATTTATTATCACACCAAAGTTTTGTTGGGTCAGGACAGGGATCACCCAACTTACTAAGCAGCTGACGGAGCCATGAAATCTCAGATGCCGCCAAAGCCATGGCTCGATATTCGATTTTGACACTCGACCGAGAAACTACGTTCTGCTTTTTACTCTTCCAAGAGATAAGATTGCCACAAATAAATATAAAAAATCCAGAAGTGGACCTCTGATCAATGGGACATCCGACCCAGTCTGGATTAGAATACCTTTCCATTATAGAGTGGCCATGATCACTGAAATGTACCCCCTTACCAGGGTTATTGTAGAGATATCGTAAAATTCGAACCACGACATTCTAATGTGGGACTCGAGGCGCAACCATGAACTAGCTCGCCACACTCACAAGAAAGGTAATGTCCGGTCTTGTCACTGTTGTCATATAGTTCAATTTTTCAACTATTCTTTTATATCGGTAAGGATGAGAAAAAACGTCACCCTCATCAGGGAGGAGTTTGACATTCGGGTCCATAGGTGACTCGACCCCCTTTGCTCACAGAAGCCCCGCATCAGCTAAAATATCCAACACATACTTCCGCTGAGAAATAAAGATACCCTTCTTGCCGCGTGCTACCTCAATGCTGAGAAAGTATTTCAATTCCCCCAAATTTTTAGTTTGAAACTGGGATTTTAGAAATAGCTTCAACTCAGAAATGCCGACCTATCATCCCCTGTGATAACAATATCATCAACATAGACGATCAATAGAATACATCTAGCAGAGGAACGCTGATAGAACACAGTGTGGTCTTTTTCAGACTGTAGAAAACCAAATTAGAGCATAACCGTGCTAAAGCGACCAAACCATGCCCGTGGAGACTACTTCAATCCATAAAGAGAGCGATGGAGACGGCATACCAGCTGAGACCCCCCCTGAGTAACAAAACTGGACGGTTGCTCCATATAGACTTCCTCTTGCAAATCGCTGTGAAGAAAAGCATTTTTCACATCAAGCTTATACAAAGGCCAATGGCGAGCGATAACAAGGGAGAGCGTCATTTCTCTGAATATTTCACAGAATTCAAGATTTTAGCAGATGAGTATGATCGGTTGGTACCATTTACCAATCGATATG
>JAOTRH010213441.1:0-10795 GCA_034768845.1 Heliamphora exappendiculata | reverse complement strand
TCTCTCAATCAAGAATAAACTTAAGACTTTGTTTGGTTTAAACTTAGAATTTTCACAACCTTTCCACTTCAATTTAGGACCACAGTATTATTTGCTTTGTTCTATGTTTACTATCATTTATCATTATATATCTCAGTTACATCACATATTCATTAGTTCCTTCATTCCTGAACAAGAATTTTATAGTCCCTATACTTAAAGTTAATTTTATCACCAAGCTCATCTTAAAACAAGAAAACACAAAATAACCCCGTACCAGGTCATCACATGTACATTCATCGAATTTTGTTTGTTACACATTAAAACATGAAAAGATAATTTGGCAAACTGGAATATTTGGAATCGTGTACACGGAAAGATATTTTGAACTCTTTTAGATCGTGTCATTTTTGAAATTAATAAATTTATTTTAATTAAACGGATTTTTATATCCCTCAAAAATGTTTTAACAATCTAACTGGGAGAGAAAATTTAGTCATAGATAAATTCCGCGGTCTCCATCACCAGTTTATAGGCGATGTAATTCATTGGCAGTAAGGCCATCCTCCCCATCGGACAGATTAATTGTGGTATTGCTAGTACAAACCTTTTTCAAGGATAATTCTGGATAATTATTAGTGTGGATCACTTTTCCATCTGAAGGGTTCATTGCAAAGCATTTGATTTGGAATTAGGTGTTAATTAACACTTAACTGTAAATAAATAGTATTTTCTCCATCTGAATCGCTGCAATTATTTACTAGACTGGAACTATATCATATATTTAATTTTACTTGGCAGGGTTACTTGCCTAGATAATAAAATTAATAAGAATTGGCCTGTCTCGACAAACGATGGATAGTAGACGTTCTCCCATCGAGGCATGCTATTCACAGGGTACCAGACTGCTGGCAATTTTTTTTAAATGGTAGAGGGAATCAAATTAAAATAAATTCAAAAATTGGTTAATGCAAGAACTATAAATAAAGGACCAAGATCTCCTATGAAATATAAAAGATCATTCATACATAGCATAGTCCAAGCGGACCCACTTAAAATCTTTACTGAACTATGACCGGCCATCATATTAGCAAATAAACGTATTCCTGAGCTTAATGCGCGAAAACAATGAGGGATTAGCTCAAGGAGTACTAAAAAAGGTAATCAAATTAAAATAAATTCAAAATTTTACTCGTCATAATTAATGGTTATTTTTAATTATGTAATTCTTAGAATTAAAATGGCTTTCAATTCACTCGCGTCAATACTCAAAGAAAACAAACTAATGGGACCAAACTATGCAGACTGGAAAAGGAATTTGGACATTGTTTTAACTACTGAAGACTATGAGTTTGTATTAGCTGAGATTTGTCCACCAATACCTGATGAGGGGGGCGATCAAACAAGAAACCCAGGCCCATCAGAACTGACAAAAAGTTGATCAAATGGCTCACTGTTACATTTTGGCTTTCATGTCAAATATTTTTAAGCATCAATATTAATCTATGCCTAGTGCCTATGACATGATTATGAACCTCTAAGAAATGTTCGGGAATCAAAATCGTGCTTCTAGGTAGGTGGCCATAAAGTCTCTTATGAATACAAACATGGCTAAACGCACCCCAATTAGGGATCATGTTTTGAAGACGATTAGTCTTCTGAATGAACTAGAGATCCTAAGAGCTAAAATTGACGGAGAAGCTCAGGTCAATATCATACTCCAATCACTGCCTGATAGCTTTAAACACTTCTACCTAAACTATACCATGAATAAGTTTAGCTTTTCATTAGCGGAACTTCTTAAAGAACTTCAAGCAGCTGAGAGTGTTCTTAGGAAGCTAGGTTCTGTGCTTGTGGCTAAAAAAGGTTCTTCCACTAAGCCAAAAGGCAAGAAGAAGAAAAAGGTTTAGAAACAAGGAGGCACAGGTCCAAAAGCAGTTAACAGACCAAAAACTAGTATGAAGAAGCTGAGAGGCAAGTGCTATCACTACAACCAGTTTGGGGATTAGAAAAAGCAGTGTCTGGTTTTTTTAGTAAGCAGAACAAACCAGGGAATTTCTATTCACTGGTGGTTGAAACATGTTTAGTGATTTTATCTACCGGTACCTGACGTGTAGATACGGGAGCAACTAATCATGTCTACAATTCTTTACAGAGATTTCAAAAAATCGGGCAGCTCAGTGATGGAAAAATATCCCTACATATGGGCAATAATATAAGTGTGGAAGCAGTTGCAGTAGAAGATGTTACTCTCAGTTTTAGTAGAGATAGGATTTTACTTCTAAAAAATTGTCTTTATGTACCATCAATTAGAAAAAATTTAATTTCAGTTTCTAATTTAGTAAAAGACAAATATTCTATTCATTTTAATGACTTTGTGGTTATTAAAAAAATAAATATTTTATTTTTTTTGGTACATTGGTGGATGATTTGTATGTTGTATCTCGTATCTCTCCTACACTGTAACTAACTGAAATGAATAACACATCTAATTTACCATATAAGAGAAAGTTTGTTTCTTTAATGTACCAAATATTTCTTTGGCACTTACACTTAGGTTATATTAATCTAAAAAGGATAAATAGACTAGTAAAAGATAGACCTTTGAGTTCATTAGAAGTGGAGGCACTTCTAGTCTATAAATCCTGCTTAGAAGGTATGATGACCAACAGGCCATTTTCGGCCAAAGGCTATAGAGCTAAAAAATCGTTGGAACTAGTTCATTCTGATGTGTGTGGTCCTATGAAAATTTGGGCTAGAGGCGGCTTTGAGTACTTCGTCAGTTTTATTGATGACTACTCAATGTACGGATACATTTATTTGATGCACTGTAAGTCTGAATGCTTTGAAAAATTCAAAGAATTCAAGGCGAAGGAAGAGAAGCATCTGGGTAAAAGTATCAAATCACTATGACCTGACCGCGGTGGGGAGTACCTCGTTGGAGAGTTTAGGAACTACCTGTCATTAGAAGGAATTATATCCCAATTGACTGCACCGAGCACTTCGCAGCAAACTGGTGTAGTAGAAAGAAGGAATATGACTTTTATGGAGATAGTAAGGTCTATGATAAGTTATTTAGATTTATCCGATTCGTTTTGGAGACATGCATTAGAGACAGCGGCTTACATTTTAAACTTGGTACCTTCTAAGTTAGTACTTTCTACTCCCACAGAATTGTAGACCAGTCTTAAGCTTAGTTTGAGACATATTCAGATTTGAGAGTATCCAGCACATGTGTTGAAAGGGAACGCGGGTAAGTTGGAACCGATGACATAAGTTTGTTTCTTTGTCAGGTATCCCAAGGGAACGAAGGGTGGTCTATTTTAAAATCCTAAGGATCAGAATGTCATTATTAGCACCAATGCCCGATTCTTAGAAGAGAAATATTATGGACCACAGGTCCAATGGTAAAATTATTTTGAAAGAAATGAGAGAAAATACCAATAGAATGGAAAAGGAACCACAAACCACTGATATTCCATTGTCTCATCGTAGTGGGAGGATTATTGGGACAAGTACAAATCATAAACAGGGTGCTGCCATTAACATGCCAAACGAGCATGTGGGAAATGGTGCACAGGGTTCAGTTACAGCACAGCATGTTACTGCTAGTACACAGATGCAGGTAGTGCCTCGTCATAGTGGGAGGGTTGTTCATCAACTCAATTGGTATATATTCTTGGGAGAGTCTTTTGACAGGATTTCGAAAAAACTGGATATCAAACCCTGTAACTACAATGAAGCACTTAAGTACAAAAATGTAGATCTTTGGTAAAAGGTTATGAATTCAGAGATGGAATCTACATATTCTAATCAGGTCAGAGAACTTGTAGAACCACCCGAAGGGATAAAACCCATTGGATGCAAGTAGATCTACAAGAGGAAGAGAGGAGCAGATGGGAAGGTTGAAACCTTCAAAGTTAGGCTTGTTCCAAAAGGGTTCACTTAAAAAGAAGGGATTAATTATGAGGAAACCTTTTCGCCAGTAGCCATGCTTAAGTTTATCCGAATTTTCTTATCCATTCTCGCTCATTTCGATTATAAAATTTGGCAAATGGATGACAAAAAAGTTTTCCTTAATGGAAGTCTTGTCAAGTGTATCTATATAGTATAACTAGACAGTTTCATAGCAAAGGGCCCGAAGAACATGTTCTGTAAGCTTAAGAGATCCATTTATAGACTTAAGTAGGTATCAAGGTATTGGAATACTCAGTTTGATCAAGCCATAAAGTCATATGATTTTAATAAGAGTCCAGATTAGTCCTGTGTGTACCAGAAATGTGATGGAAGTGTGATGGTCTTTCTAGTACTTTATGTAGATGATATCTTGCTCGTCAGAATGATGTGGGGGTGTTATCTTCGGTAAAAGTATGATTATCTAGACAATTTGATATGAAGGACTTGGGAGAAGCCAATCACATCCTAGGGATCAAGCATATGCAAGATTAGAAATAAAAGATGCTGGGCTTATCACAAGCAAAGTAAATGATATACGTGCTCGTTTTAGCATACAAGATTCCAAAAAAGAGTTTTTCTCTTTCAAGAATAGAATCATTTTATCTAAGGGTCAGTGTCCTAAGATACCTGATGAGATAGAGAAGATGAAGGCAGTTCCTTGTGCTTAGGTAATAGGAAGCCTAATGTATGCTATACTTTGCATTTGACCCGACATCTACTTTGCAGATGGCATGGTTAGCAGTTATCAGTCTAACCCAGGACAGAAGCATTGGACTGCGGTAAAGAATATAATCAAGTACTTCAAAAGGACTACGGATTATATGTTAGTTTATCAGATAAATAGTCTAGTACCTTTAGGGTACACAGACTCGAATTTCCAATCAGACAAAAATTCACATAAGTCTACCTCAGGATATGTGTTTACCTTAGAAGGTGGAGCTATTAGTTGGAGGAGTATCAAGCAATCCTGCATTACTGATTCCACCATAGAGGCCGAGTACGTGGCAACTTCTGAAGCAGCCAAGGAGGCCGTTTGGCTAAGGAACTTCTTGTCTGATCTAGATGTGGTCCCTTCAGTTCAGTCGGCTATTATACTTTATTATGATAATAGCAGAGCGGTTGTAAACTCGAAGAAACTAAGATTCCATAAGAAAGAAAAGCACATTGAGCATAAGTATCACCTAATACAAAAAATTGTATAGAGGGGTGATGCTGTTGTGACCAAGATTGCATTAGGAGATAACCTTGCAGATCTTTTTATGGAGAGCTTACCGACTAAGACTTTTGATAGTCATGTAGAGGGCATGGGAGTCAGATGTATAGCAGCATAATTTTGAGTATAAGTAGAAGATTGTTAGGGTTGTGTACTGAAAATCATAGATTTTATTTTGATTTTAGTATTTAATTTAATTTTAATAAAATTAATTTTTTATTTTATGAGAATCTGAATGAACAATATATGTAATATCATTAATGTTATGCATGGATATCTTTTATTGTGTATAGTATTTAATCTGGTGTGTAAAGTATAGCTTGCACACATAAGATCAGATTATAGATTTTTGCAGAAAATAATTATTTGGTCACAGTTTATATGGAAATGGAGAAACCATCGATACGACTGTAGCACAGAGTTTTAGTAGGCCTGTCTTGGTTACGAGGAACAGATAATAGCGTCGTCTATTGTTTCAACTCTCTGTGCTAGCACACTTTGTGTGTATGAACGGGACAATATTTGGGTAATTAGTTTTATACTGACTATATAAATTAATTCACAATTCCAAAGTTATTATGAAAGTGGTTATACTCTTAATCCTAAAATGATTATTATTTGTGTATATTAAATATTCGTTATTTCGATTCATTAGATGGTGCGATCTTATATGGGTCTATAGTCCCAGTGAGTTGAATAGCGGTATTAATTATATGGTGAATATTAATTATTGATAAAATTCACATATTGATAGTTCGAGATTGACGATACCCCTTTAAGAAAAATTATAAGTTTTAACCGGGTCAAATTCTACAGGTAGATTTGACTATCCAGTGATCAAATAAGTTAAGCAGAAGGACTTACGAAATTTAAGATGCCGATTAAATTAAATAGCCAATAATTAAATTAAATTTGCAGGTATCGGAAAATTTAACGTGGGGAGATGAGTTAAGCATTTAATAATATGAGCTCAATGCAAATTGGTCTTGAGATTATGGCTTAGGTGCAATTACAGTTCTTTAGTGGTGTGAACTATAATTTAGTGTTTTATAAAAATTGCAGAAATCGCTGCAAGGTTTTCATAATTACAGATACTGCTGAATATCTATCTGGGTTGTGACGCCCCGTCCTCTGGGCACGTCAGGATATACATTAATATAGATATAGGGATATACTAACCATATATTCATATCTACATATGTTAGTTATTACATCGTAAATAAGTTTTGAACCATTCAAAATTACATATCTATTATAATTTTACCAAGAAATTTCAAAATTTACGCTAAGGACGGGAAAAACTGAATATAAGAACAAAAGCAGAGATCTTGACTCCTCAGAATGCATCAGCGGGATCCATGTGCTCTTGGAACTCACCCTGTTCTTCAAACTCTTCTTCTCCCTCGGAGATGACTTCCTCCAAGAACTCCTCCCTACCTATGACACGGATTCTATAAGCCAAGGCCCAGAAGCAAAATACTATAACCTTCTAACTAATTTCACAGCACAAAATTTACTACAACACATACCATATAACACCCAGTATAGTTTATAGTCAAGGAGACAGACAAATTTATGACAGGATAACAGATAAGTCAATAAACATGTGTATATGAGATGCCGTATATGAAATGCAGATACCCAACCCAACATGCACCTAGATTGTAATAGGAATTCCACACCGAGAATCACCAGAGTAGACTTTCACGGGTATTTGATCACTAAAGCCATTGTCATGCCCCAAAACCCGAGGTCACGTGAAAATCCACCAAACACTAGTTTTATGAAAAAAATATAGGTTTTCATACATGTAAATTTGCATGTTGAAACCAATGAAATACCCAACAAAAGGATCTCTCATATATAAATAACATACAGACCCAACATGCATACGATATAACGCCTTATGGCGTACAAAACCTGCCTTCAGGAACAGGCATACCGAAAAGGAAAAACTATAAAAGTTTTCTGCCACCGCGGGCATCACCAGAGCTACTCCTCATACACCATCACCTAAGAATAGTTTTTACAGAAAATTTCACCTGTGAGCCGAAGCCCAATAGAAACAGACTATAAAGTTGTAAAGCAGGAAATATGAAATTATATAGGGTGGGAGCTAAACTCAACTACCGAACCCAAAACGGTTTTCCACAAACCCTACGTTTTCCCATCAAACTACACCAATCTCCCAAAATAGTTTTATTTCATAAAACCCATGTTTTCATCCTTAAAACCATGTGTTGCAAATCATGCAAAAATCCAACCACAGTTAAGGAAAAACAGTAATCAAAATATTGTTCCGTCGCGAAATGTACCATTGCGTAAAAGATGAATATGATCCTATGTACCAACTCTATCACAAGAGGACAGAGGTAGCAACTATAGACCCCTGTCCAGTATCTAATCCCCATACATCATGGGACCGGTTAGAAACACACAGGTTCTATACGAAGTACCACGACGTAACCACTCAATTTTCGGGCGACAACCTGAAGGAACTGAGCACCCAGCCATCTCAATTTATGGGGACTAACCTGAAGGACCTGAGTATCTACTCTGCGCACGTTTTTGAACTTACACAGAGGGCAACTCGTGCCAAATACACGTCATCCCGATACATCTAGATATTCTTCCAAAAACTGAATTGTAGCTCAACTACAAAACCTTTTCACAAAACCTTTCACAAATATACATTATATATGTATATATAGATCCATCTATCAACATGGAGATCAAACAAAATATTTCAAAATTCTTTTCCCCGTTTTCAACAAAACGTTTCAAAATTTGTGACTCAACCCCAAGGGTTAGCTCCAAACCTCCAAAACATAAAATGTTAAGATTTTCACAAAAACCATAGTCTTCAAACCACCTTTTGAAAATCATGCATCCACAAGTCATATCATGTAATAAATCAAGAAAAGTGTAAAACATGCTTTCTATCCGAAATAAGGTTTAAACACAAAACATGATATATAAGCATTTCAACCGGAAAAAAAGCATGCAACCAAATATAGTGTAACTGGCCAACCGTCACTACCACGTCTCGACACTCGGGTCACATGAAACACCCACAAACAAACTCTCAAGGAACAAGAGACTTGATCAAAAGGCTCACAGGGATGAAAAACAACATTTTCCCAAACATTTGGCCAAAAATGGTTTGAAAATTTTGACATACCTTTACTCTTTTGGTGATAACTTTTTCTACAAAAATAATTGTGAGGTGAGAGAGGTGCCATTGGAAAGAAGACTTCTGGGGCTTCAATTTGAACACCAAAACAACCCCATTCCGAGTCCGGATGATGGAGATATAACGATTTTAAAAATGAGTTTTCAACCAGCGAAAACACACCGCGGGCTAAACCGCTCGAGCGGTCTGGCAACCCGAGAACTCTCCAAGACCGCCCTCTAGACCGCTTGAGCGGTCTCTCAAGTGGTCTTACATGAGGAACTAACCTTGTACAAGATTTTGAAGCCTCCAACCTTCCAACATCCATCCTACAACCATCCAAACTCAAAATCGAAGCAACTAAACTCCCTTTCAACCTTCTCGGACATACACAAGCCCAAGACTAACACCCAAACCCCAAAAGAAACCCTCAAACCCCAATTCGATCCAACCAAAGTCAACACAAACTCCTTTTTAAACCAAAATCCGATTTAACGAAACATAAGTCGGTTGTCCACGCATTTTTAACCGGTCAAAATACCTATAATTGCACGTAGTACCCTTTAACAACAGTAGAGTCTAAAATTCCACCTCGTTGAGCTAAAAGGGTATAATAAATTCTACCTCGTTGAGTCAAAATACCTATAATGTCTCAATCCACGTGCAAAAATAAACTTTGTCGGAATGAAATTCTATCCAGATGAAAGCTTAGACCACGATGCCAATACTAAGAATCTGCTGTCTGATCATCGAAAATTGAACCCCGAGTCCCCGAGAAGTTAGAGAGAAGGTAGAGATAAAAAAAAATTTAGGAGTTAAGTTTTGAAAATATCTAACTCCAGATATTTATAGGCCTCCAAAATATCTTTTTTTTTTAATTTTTAAAATTCACGCCGCAACTTCTCGCAGCCCCCGGGACCAACCCCGCAAAATTTTTGAACCCGAACATGCGTCAAAATCACCCACCGCTCGAGCGGTCAACACTGGGAGATCCAACTCGCACATTTGTTGCCACTGATACTGCTGTCATCGTCTGCTCGCACGGGCAAGTTCCACTGGGAGATCCATACAGACTGCTCGCACGGGCAAGTTCCACTGATACTACTGTCATCCAGGAGACATCTATAAACATTGGATCAAGATCCAACTCATGCTGCCAAACCCAAATACAAAACTCTCGCCGAACTGAAACCACTCCGGTGACAAATGCATCATACGGGATCAATCCACCATGGTACTTGATCTCAAACATGCTCTATGCTCAAACATAGAGGCTATCACCCTCATCCTCATTGCCACTGTTGGAACGCGGAAGAAAAAATAAGAACCGGCGCCGTGACCGTAAAAAATGGCGCATGCGTTTTTCATGAAAAAATCATAACAATGAATAGATATATTAAGATTAAATATACCTTTAAGAAACTTGAACAAGTTTCTTTGATGCAAAACAACGATTCGAGATGACCCAATGATCTTCTCACGTATATCCCGACACACACGACCATCCCAGTGAGTGGGCACCGATCCAGATTTTCGTGTTTTTCTCCTTTTTGGTTTCTATCTCACACCTCTCTTTCAAAGCCAAAGGAATACCCAATGGGAGAGAGAAGGGGGCGGTGGCTAGGGCTTGGATTCCTCTCTTGGTTTTAGCCTTTTTTGATATATATTTCATCCCATACACACATAAGATATGTATGGCATATATCTTCCCTTCCTAAAAATTAGCAAGAGATATATATCTAAATCAAAACTAAATCTCCACCCCTTTAGTTAGGGCTGGCCACCTAGGGAGTGATCCCTAGGTGTGCCAAATTCTAATACCGCCCTCCATTATTTAATTTAATCTCCGAATGTTTTCGGCGGCAAAACTGATATTCAAATTAAATTAAATAATTACCGAAATCGATAAGAAAATATCCATGCGTATAATGGGCTACGTGAGGGATCATGAGAAAGTATAGGACTCGGGATAACCGTACGAGAAAATCAGATATCCCTAACTCTATCCCCGAGTTAGATCCTTTCTCGCACGAACCATAATTTATTCCACTAAAGGTCTTGACTAAACTTCCGGCCCTAACTCAAATTATGTCTTGAGTTTCCAATTATCAAATGCACTTAATCCTTCCCACGTTTAAGATATGGATTCTTGATAAATAAATTAGGTTACTGACAACCCGATTTAATTATCCTCATCTCCTCGCAACGGCACCGCTTATCCTTTTGATATGTCGAATCCAAATATCTACTGTACATATTTAGCATAATCAAACCTATAAGTAAAGCACGCGAGGGGGAACTCCTCAACCTAAGTCGGACGTGGTTTTTGTCAGCTAATTATCGATCATCGGACAAACAACGCCAGTACCCAACTCATCGGTATTTTTAATCTCATGAAGGAAATCTCAACCATTGATGACTCAAAGTACTGTACACTATCTGAACACAATCAATCAATCACTTCGGGATTAAGA
>JAOTRH010213430.1:0-10796 GCA_034768845.1 Heliamphora exappendiculata | reverse complement strand
ATTTTATAAAAAAATGAACGTTATCAAATAGGAAGGGCAAAAAAGTTAAAAACAAAGAAATATTATAAAATAGAAAATATATAAATTTGTCACCGCATATATGGCCGTGTTTTGATTAGGGATAAAATTGTTCAAAATACTAATAAATTTTAAAAATAAAATTTCATAGAATAGTTAAAAGTATAAACAGAACTTATGCCGAAATAAGTCCTAAAAATACAACCGCTCAACAAATTTCTTTTAAAATTACTTACGCATTAATAAGCACTGTTATATATCAACAATAACAAATTTAGCACGTGCTTTTGCACGTGCCAAACACTAGTATGAATAAAATCAAATAACTAAAGCCCTGTTTGTTTTTTCAAAGAAGTTGGGGTTTTTACACACAAAAAAAAAACTTATAAGCCATATTGTTGGTTTTTTTTAAAAAATCAACTAATTTTTTTTTTCATCTCTAACCCAAAAAGAAAAACATATACACATTCAAAACATTCTAACTTTTTAAAGTTAAAATTATTATAATTTTCTCGATTAAAAAAGTAAATTGTCTACACAAAAAATTAAAAAAAAAAACTATACTAATATCACAAATACTAAAATTTACAAATAAAAAATAAAAGTATATCAAACATTTTAATAAATAAAAAAATTACTATAAAAAATTATCACAAAACCCCAATTTTTTTTATTCCTTTTTAAAAAAAAAACTAAATATTTTAAAAACTAAACTTTTTAAATATCTCAAACGGGCCTTAAGTAAATGAATTCTCACCGGTATTCACGAATTCAAAAGCGCAGGTGAAATTCAAGTGGCTTTAACCAATAGTAGCATTAAGCGTTGTTTGGCCTAGTTTGTTTTTGTAGGTTTTTAAATTTTTTGACTTTTTTTAATGAAAAAATAGATGTGAAAGATATAAAAGAATGTCAATTAATTATAATGAGAGGTCAAATAAGTAGATTTTTTAAAAAAAATTTAAATAAAAAACCTTCAAAAAAAAAATTAAACCAAATAGAAGATAGGTAATAAAACAAATTAAAAGCCACCATTCAATTTTTAAAAATTTCAAAAATAACAAGAGATTTAAAAAAAAAAGTTGCTGGTTTGTCACAAAATAATTTAGCTCATAAGTTAAGATATGGGGGAAAAAATGTGTTAAACACTTAATCCATCTTACCCAATCAAATGATTTGTCTATGCTTGTTTTTGCACTCTTGCTTTAAAATTAAAAAAATATGAAAATTTTATAATTTTATGTGTTAAGTTCATGTAGTGCTACCATTTAATATAGTGACGATAAATTTTATAATAAAAATATAATAACTCACTTGTTTGAGTGATTAAAAAAATATCGTGTAATATCACTTATATAATACTCTAAAAGTATCTAATAATTTTCCTGCCATAACTCTTTAAACAGGCTATTCAAAACACAAGTGTCACGAGTATGATGGGTGACACCAAGTGGTCATTAAGAATGAATTTCCTTTATTACGGGCATTTTTTTATCTGATTTGTTATAGTAATTGCCTTGGACTAGATTGGTCTCCAAGTGTTCATTAACAACCAATTTCTTTTGCTAGGTAAGTTATTAGGTATTTCTAAAATACCATGTTAGTGATGTAATATGTAATATTTTAATAAATAAATTATTACAATTTATACAATGTGGATCACTCTTTATTTCTTAACTATCTAATAAAAACGAATCATCTTCCTATCGTAAAATTTTTTATCACCATATTGAATGGGAGCACGATGTGGACAAAGATAGACCTAAGGGACAAGTGGAGGCGATCGCGACTCCCACAATTTCATAGAATACTTTTACTAAAATGTATTAACTTTTGATTATCTCTAAATATATATAAATTTGTCACCTCTAGCTTTTTTAAAAAAATAATAATTATTACTCGCTTTTTATATTAATGTATTCACAAATTCATTAAATTGTGTCATACATGGATTTTATTTTCTTAAAGAATACACTATGTATAGTAAATAGACAAATAGATTTAAAATTAGTATCTTTGCTACTTATTTTAAATAAAATTAAACATGTTTATTTATATATTTTTATATTGTATTTCTCTTTTTATGTCGATAAAAATTATTGTTGTAGTTTAGAAATTTTAAAAAAAAAAGATTATTAGTGTATAAGTTTGCCATCCTTGGATTCAAATTTTGTGTTTGTTCCTGCACGTGAACTTGCTATATGGTATTTCGAAAGCACTAAGTAATTACTTATGTTGTTACTTAGTTTTGATTCGTTATAATAATTGTCTTGGGCTAGATTGGTCGAGTTCCACTTAAAAGTGTATTTCATTGGGGAGACCGTTACCTGATTCAGCTTCCGACAGTCTATGCACAGCCTTAAGGATCCATCATTCTGTTGGAGGCAAAACTGCAAAGATCATTATTTTTGAAAAACGATTATCGGTAAAAAAATTAACTGGACGGGTAAACGCCGAAACGGGCTCCAGATAAAACTTTTGACGAAGAACGATCAAAATAAAACATGTGCAACCAAAGTTAATATAGAATAATACCTCTTGTAGATCTAATCTTCAACTACGACTTGATTCCGAATTGAAGCTCATGTCAGATCTTCTACCGTATTCCCTTATGTGATCCTCGAACGTAGTGTGGACAACGATCCTCCGAGAACTTGTATAGGTAGAATCTCGATATATATTTTTAAGTCTGGAGAGACAAAAATAATATATCAAGAACGATATGAAAATCAATCTAAGCTGGTTCAGCCTACCCGCATATATATAGGACAACAGTAGGGACCTGGGGAGTAATTATGTGTAAGACTTCCAGTAGAACACAGATATCTACTGCCTGTTTCTGCAATTATGAAAAGTCGCAGCGGTTTCAGCAATTTTCATAAAACACTGAATTACGGTTCACACTACTAAATAACTATAATTTCACTCTGACCCATAATCTCAAGACCTTCTTGCATTAAGCTCCTGTTATTAAATGCTTACCATTTCTCCCCACGTTAAGATTTTTGATACCCGTTAATTAAATTTAATTACTGACAATTTAATTTAATTAGCATCTTGATATTCTTTAAATCATTCCGCTTAACTTATTTGACCGTCGAATAATAAAATCCACTTGCAGGGTTTGACCCGGTCAAAACTTATAAGCATCCTTAAGGGGGTATCATCAATCTCGATCTTCAAGACGTGGATTCCGTTAATAATTAATATTTACCATATAAATAATACCGCTATCCAATTCACCAGGAATATAGACTCATATAAGATCGCATGCTCTAATGAATCAAAATAACGAGTATTAAATATATACAAATCAATAATTATTTCAGGATTAAAAGAATATGCACTATTCATAATAATTTTGGAGTGTGAATTAATTTACATAGTCAGTACTTAGTACTAAATTAATTACCCCAAATGTCACATTCAATACACACAAAGTGTATTGGCACAGAGAGTCAGAATAATAGACGACGCTATTATCTGTTCTCCGTAACCAAGACAGACCTACTAAAACTCTGTGCTACATTCGTACCAATGATATGTCTATTTTTATCTAAACGGTGAATATAAAATTTATATTCTGTCAGAACCTAAAATTTGGTCTTCTGTGTGTAAGCCGTACTCTACACACCAGATTAAATACTATACAGAATATTGGACATCCATGCATATCAAAAAAATAAAACACATACATTGCTCATAAAGATTCTCATAAAATGAAAAACTAATTTTATTAAAAATAAAATTAAATACTAAAAATATAATTTTTAGTATACCAATCATAACAATCTCCCACTTATACTCAAAATTATGCTGCCATACATCTGACTCACATGCCCTCTACATGACTATCAAGAGTCTTAGTCGGTAAACTCTTTGTAAAATGATCTGCAAGGTTGTCTCATGATGCAATCTTGGTCACAGCAACATCACATCTCTGTATAATATCTCGTATCAGGTGATACTTACGCTCAATGTGCTTGACTTTCATATGGACCCTTGGCTCCTTCGAGTTTGCAACAGCTCCGCTATTGTCACAGTAAAATGTAATAGCCAACTGAACAAAAAGTATCACCTCTAGATCCATTAGGAAGTTCCTGAGCTAAACGGTCTCTTTGGCTGCTTCAGAAGCTGCCACATACTCGGCCTCCATGGTGGAATCAGCAATGCAGGACTGCTTGATACTCCTCCAACTTATAGCTCCACCTCCTAAGGTAAACACATATCCTGAGGTAAACTTACGGGAATTCCTGTCAGACTGGAAATCTGAGTTTGTGTACCCCAAAGGTACTAGACTGTCTGCCTGATAAACCAACATATAATCCTTAGTCTTTTCAGGTTACTTGATAATATTCTTTACCGCAGTCAAATTCTCCTGCCCTGGGTTAGACTGATATCTGCTAACCATGTCAACAGCAAAGCAGATGACGGGTCTAGTGCAAAGCATAGCATACATGAGACTTCTTACTGCCGAAGCATAGGGAATCGCCTTCATTTTCTATATCTCATCAGGTGTCTTAGGACACTGATCATTGGATAGAGTGATTTCATGCCTGAAAGGGAGAAACCCTTTCTTAGAATCCTGCATGCTAAAGTAAGCAAGGATATCATCGATATACTTTACTTGTAATAAGCCAAACATCCTTTATTTTCGATCTCGCATAAGTTTGATCCCAAAAATGTGGCTAGCTTCCCCCAAGTTCTTCATATCGAACTGCCTAAATAACCATACTTTAACTGTAGATAATGCCCCCACGTCGTTTTCGATGAGTAAGATATCGTCTACATAAAGTACTAAGAAGATCACCACGCTTCCGTCACGCTTCATGTACACGCAGGACTCATCCGAACTTTGATCAAAATCATAAGATTTTATAGCTTGATCAAACCGAGTGTTCCAAAACCTCAATGCCTGCTTAAGTCCATAAATGGATCTCTTAAGCTTGCACAACATGTGCTCCTGACATTTGTAATGAATTCGTCTGGTTGTATCATATAGATACACTCGTCAAGACTTTCGTTAAGGAAAGCTGTCTTTACATCCATTTGCCAGATTTTGTAATCGAAATGTGCAGCAATGGATAAGAGAATCCGGATAGATTTAAGCATGGCTACTGGCAAAAAAAAATTTTCATAGTCGATCGCTTCTTTCTGAGTGAACCCTTTAGCAACAAGCCTAGCTTTGAAGGTTTCAACCTTTCCGTCTACTCCTCTCTTTCTCTTATAGATCCACTTGCATCCAATGGGTTTTATCCCTTCGGGTGGTTCTATAAGTTTTCAGACCTGATTGGAATACATAGATTCCATCTCTGAATTCATAGTCATTTGCCAAATATCTACATCTTTGTCTTGTAGTGCTTTATTGTAATTACGGGGCTCGGTATCTAATTCTGTTGGGATCCTGTCAAAAGACCCTCCCAAGAACATATACTGGTCAGGTTGATGAACAACTCTCCCACTACGACGAGGCACTACCTGTGTCTGTGTACTAGCCGTAATAAGCTGTGCATAATCTGAACCCTGTGCATCAGCACCATGTTCGTGATTTGCACCTGTCCCGATAATCCTCCCACTACGATGAGGTAATGAAATATCAGTGACTTGTGGTTCCTCTTCCGTTCTACTGGCATTTTCTCTCAGTTCTTCTAGAATAATTTTGCTATTGGGTTCGTGGTCTATAATATAATTCTCTTCGAAGAATCGGGCATTGGTGCTAACAATGACTTTCTGATCCTTAGGATTATAAAATAGACCACTTTTCGTTCCCCTAGAATAACCCATAAAGAAACAGACTTCTATCCTCGGTTCCAACTTACCCGTGTTCTCTTTCAGCACGTGTGCTGGATACCCCCAAATTCGAATATGTTTCAGACTAGGCTTACGCCCGGTTCACAATTCTGTGGGAGTATAAAGTACTGACTTAGAAGGTACCAAGTTCAAAATATAAGCCGCTGTCTCTAAAGCGAGTCCCCAAAACGAATATGAAAAATCTGAATAACTCATCATTGACCTTACCATCTCCATAAGAGTCCTATTCCTTCTTTCTGCTACACCATTCTGCTGAGGAGTGCCAGGTGCAGTCAACTGGGATGTAATCCCCTCTAATGACAAGTAGTCCTTAAACTCACCAAAGAGGTATTCTCCACCACGGTCGGATCGTAGTGATTTGATATTTTTACCTAGACGCTTCTCCGGCTTCGCCTTGAATTTTTTGGATTTCTCAAAATATTCAGACTTACAGTGCATCAGGTAAATGTATCCATACCTTAAGTCATCATTAATGAAATTGACAAATTACTCAAAGTCACCTCTAGTCCTGATTGTCATAGGACCACACATATCAGAATGAACCAGCTCCAACGGTTCTTTAGCTCTGTAACATTTGGCCGAAAAGGGCCTCTTGGTCATCTTACCCTCTAATCAAGATTCACAGACTGGTAGTGCCTCCACTTCCAATGAACTCAAAGGTCCATCTGCTACTAGTCTGTTTATCTTTTTAGATTAATATGACCTAAGCGTAAGCGCCAAAGAAACGTTTGGTTCATTAAAGAAGGAAACTTTCTCTTTAGATGTGTTAATCATTTCAGTTAGTTGCAGTGTAGGAGAGATTGGAGTAATAATATAAAGATTATCCACCAATGTACTAGAACAGATAACCCGTTTATTATCCTTAATAACCACAGAGTTATTAAAATAAACAAAATATCCATCTTTAGTCAATTCAGAAACGGAAACTAAGTTCCTTCTAATGGCAGGTATATAAAGACAATATCTCAATATTAAAATCCGATCTCTACTGAAATTGAGAGTGACATCTCCTACTGTAACTGCTGTTACCTTTGTATTATTACCCATATGCAGGTAAATCTCCCTATCACTAAGTTGTCAATTTTCCTGGAACCCCCGCAATGAATTGCAGATATGATTAGTGGCTCCCGTATCTACACACCAAGTACCGGTACATAACACCGCTAAACATGTTTCCACAACCAGTGAATAGAAATTACCATATTTGTTCTGCCTTATGAGTAATACTGAACATAACTTTTTTCAGTGCCGGGTCTGGTTGTAGTGAAAACATCTATTTTTTAGCTTTTTCACACCAGTCTGTGACCCACTAACTACCCTGAAAAGTGTGTCTCCCTGTTTCTGACCATTTTCTTCTTCATGCCTTTCGGCTCCGAGAAAGAATTTTTTTCTGAAACAGACACATTTCTTGGTATTGAAAGAATATCATTTGTAGTTAAAACTATATCCATGCTACATTTTCACTCAACAAAATTTAGTTTCGTAAGTTTGTTACTTTGAGTATTGAAGCGAGTGGGTTGAAATCTATTTTAATCTTGAGAATTACATAATTAAATAAAACCGTTAATTATGATGAGCAAAATTTTAAATTTATTTTAATTTGGTTGCCTCTACTATTTTAAAATTAATTCGCCAGCAGCCTGGTAACCCAAGAATAGCATGCTACGATGGGTAGATATCTACTATCCTTCATAAGACCAGGCATGCCAATTTTTTTTAATTTTACTATCTAGGCAACTGACCATGCCAAGTAAAATTAAATAGCTGATATAGTTTCGATCTAGCATATAATAGCAGTGACTCAGATGGAGTGGATACTATTATATACAGCTAAGTGTTAACCAACACCTAATTTCAAATTAATCGCTTCGCAATAAACTCTTCAGATGGAGAAGCGATTCACTTTAACAATTATTCAAAATTATCCCTAAATGAGATTTGTACTGGCGATACCGCAATAAATCTGTCCGATGGGGAGGAAGACTTTACTGCCAACATGCAGGGTTTAATAACATCGCCTACAAACTGGTGATGGAGATCGCGGGATTTATCTGTAAATAAATATTCTCTCCCACTTAGATTTTTAAAATATTTTTTAGCATTATAAAAATTTGTTTAATTAAAATAAATTTTTTGATTTCGAAAGCCACACGATCTGAAAGAATCAAATATCTTTTTGTGTACACGATTTCAAAGATTCTGATTTATCAAATCATCTTTTCGTGTTTAAATGCGTAACAAATAAAATTTAATAAATGCACAGTTTTTTCTCCAGCTTTTCAGCTAAGGTAGTGATTAAAGTCATTTATTTATTTTATTTTTCGTTCTACATTTTTTAAAAAATAATAATTTATTTTGATTAAATATTTTTTCATTTAATTAATTCAAAATTTGGAATTAATCCCCACGTTTTTCAAAGATATCAGATTTAAAAAAAAAAATCATCTTAAACGTCATATTTTGAAAAAAAATAAAATATCTAAAAATTTTCTATTTAATTAAAATTAATTAATTGAAAAAAACTAAATTTTATTTTTCATTATAAAATATTTTAATTAAAACTGAATATTCGAATTAATTAAATTAACAGAATAAATAAAACTAATAATAATCATCCACGCAATTAAAATATAAAAATAAATTAATTGCAAGATAAATAAAAATTCCGATTTTATAATCTGATGGAAACTCTAAAGAGTTTCAGCTGCCTGTAACTTCCTGTATTCTAATAGCGTCTGAATTTCTTGATTCTATATGATAAAACATATTAGAAAAATTAAGCTATCCGAAACAGTAAATCGCATCCAACCAAACACGCTGCTGTGTTTTGAATGAAAAAACCGAAATAGTGTTGCTGGAATTTCTCCCGGATTGCCGTGGCTTGTAGTGTTTGATCAGGATATTACCTTTTGGAAACTGCCGAATTCAAAAAATACTCCCAAACCGCTGCACCGCTTGGGACGCTGTTGCTTTTGAAACACACGGTGCCTGTGTTAAGAGCCTGAAACCGGCGCTTGTTTGCTGAAGCTTGGGAAGATCATGTTTTGCCGCATACAGCGCTTGGAAAACCGAATCAGCTTTGTTACAATCCAATAACGCCCCAACAAACAGAAATAGCTTTAAAAAAATGTTGTTTGCCCTTGATTGCACCACGTTTGGCGCTGCTGTTTGCGCCGAAACTACTGGGAAAAAGCGCCTGCTGCGTTTGGCTAAAAAAAATTGATTTTGTGGAATTTGTTTTGGCGCACTGTTGGATTGAAATCAATTGCACCACTGGGACGCCTGGGATATCAGTTTTGCTTTTTGCGCCACCTGGAATGTTGCTCCAGTTTGCTGCTTCCTCAATTGGACAAGCTTCAAAGCCTCCTGAAATCCACTTTGCCAATTGAAACTACTGTTGGGATTTGGGATGCCGCGTTTGGGATTGAATTACTTCGGTTTGGGAATTGCCGAAAGTTTGGAGTTGCGCCGGCGCACTTCTTCTTTGCTCCTTTTTTTTTTATTTAACCATAAAAAAAATCCTGTTTGGCCAGAAAAAAAGAATTCTGCAGCTTTAAACTAGCGGAACTAACGCCGGTAGTCGCTACCTTCCACCACCGGTTGCCGCCATACCTGTTCTTATTTTTTCTTTCTAATAAACTAGAAAAAAAAAACTTAAAGAACATAAAAAAATTACATCGAATCCTATGTCTCGTAGGCTCACATTCGATCTAAAACTTAATTAATCTAACACGGTCAACCCCGTGGTTATAAAATTAATTAAATCATCATCCATTCAAACCATTCAATCAAACATGAAAAAAAATAGATGTTCATAAAATCGAGATTAGAACGCCTGCAAAACAAAGTTAGCACAGTTCTAAATCTACCCGGCCCCGATAACCGTAAACAAAAACAAAACGGCTCTGATACCAATTTGTTGGAGGCAAAACTATCAAGATCGTAATTTTTAAAAAATAATTATTGGTAAAAAATTAACTGGATGGGCAAACGCCGAAACGGGCTCCAAATAAAATTTTTGACGAAGAACAATCAAAATAAAATCCGTGCAACCAAAGTTAATTTAGAAGAATACCTCTTGTAGATCTAATATTTAACTACGACTTGATTCCGAGTTGAAGCTCATGTCAGATCTTTTACCGTATTCCCTTATATGATCCTCGGACGTAGTGTGGGCTACGATCCTTCGAGAACTTGTACCGGCAGAATTCCTATATATTTTTTAAGTCTTGAGAAACAAAAATAATATATCAAGAATGATATGAAAATCAATCTAAACTAGTTCAGCCTACCCGCATATATACAGAACTACAGTAGGGACCTGTAGAGTAATTATGAGTAAGACTTATAATGGAACATAGATATTTACTGGCGATTTCTGTAATTATAGAAAGTCACAGCAGTTTCAGTAATTTTCATAAAATACTGAATTATAATTCACACCACTAAATAACTATAATTGCACTCTGACCCAAAATCTCAAGACATTCTTGCATTGAGCTCCTGTTATTAAATGCTTATCATTTCTCCCCATGTTAAGATTTTCGATACCCGTCAATTAAATTTAATTACTGACAATTTAATTTAATTGACATCTTGATATTCCTTAAATTCTTCCGTTTAACTTATTTGACCACCGGATAATAAAATTCATCTGCAGAGTTTGGCCTGGTCAAAACTTATAAGCATCCTTAAGGGGGCATCGTCAATCCCGATCTTCGGGACGTAGATTCCGTCAATAGATAATATTTGCCATATAATAATACTGATATCCAACTCACCGGGAATATAGAGCCATATAAGATCGCACGCTTTAATGCATCAAAATAACGAGTATTAAATATATGCAAATCAATAATTATTTTAGGATTAAGTGGATAAGCACTATTCATAATAACCTTGTGGTGCGAATTGATTACATAGTCAGTAGTCAGTACTAAATTAATTACCCAAATGTCCCGTTTAATACA
>JAOTRH010213419.1:0-10796 GCA_034768845.1 Heliamphora exappendiculata | reverse complement strand
AAAGTATTTATAAAGCAGCGAGGGTTGACTCAGCGCTTTGAACTGACACGTGGGGGACACGTGTCAGTTTCTGATGATTTATATCATTTTAATTTTTTCTAATGATATTTTATATCATTTTAATTTTTTAATGTAAAATTTTATATTCAGAAGAATTTGTAAAATTTAATATAAATTTTTAATGTCAATTCGAGAATTTTCGTGTCGTTAGAATCTTAATAACATGTTTCTAAATATTAGTTTTTAATTTTTTTGTTTATCGAATTTTAACGAATTTTATTATAATTTTTCAATTAAAATTTTTATTTATAAGGTTTTATCAGGAATTATAAGAGTATCGGTTAATTATTAATTATTAATTATTTTTATTTATTTTTTGTCGTAATTTTGGTACCGAATTTTACATTCTTTCCCCCTTATGAAGTTTGGTCCTCCAAACTTGATACGAGTCAGGTTGTGAAAACTGCTCATTAAATGAAGAGTTTGAGATATGTAGCTCTCATGTCATCTTTTTTCTTGACGATCCAGTATACGTGCGAGTCGTTTTTCATAACTTAAACTCTGATCTATGTCTACTGTTGATTGAGTCAAAATATGGGAAAGATCAGCAATATGTTTTCTTAGTATAGAGACGTGAAAAATATCGTGAATCTAAGCTAACTCTAACGGTAGAGCTAATTGATATGCCGCATATCCTACTTTTTGAAGAATTTTAAATTGATCGATATAATGAGAACTTAATTTGCCTTTTTGTCTAAATCAAAAAAACATCTTTTATTGGGGATACTCTTAAGAACACCATGTCAACTTCTTGAAACTACAACTCACGTCGATTTTCGTCTGCATAACTATTCTAATGGTCTTCTGTGATCTTAAGACGTTCTCGTACTAGACGAATTTTCTCAATTGTTTCTTGAATAATTTTTGGCCCGGTAAGATGTTTCCCTTATGTCCCTGTTCAGCAACCAGAAGTTCTGTATCTTCTTCCATAGAGTGCTTCAAACGGGCTATTCCAATACTAGCTTGGAAACTATTGTTATACATAATTTCGACAAGCGAAAAAATGTTCATCCCAACTTCCCCGGAATTCCCTGCTGCATGCTCGCATTCATATCTTCTAGTGTCTGGATAGTTTGTTCTGACTGTCCATCTATCTGCGGATGAAAAGCCGTACTAAGGTGTACACTGGTTCCCCTTACCTTTTGAAAACTATTCCAAAAACGTGAGATAAATCTCGGATCATGATCAGAAACAAATAGATATTGGAACTTCATGTAAACGTACTATCTCTCGTACGTACAACTTAGCTAATTGATCAATCGTAGTTCTGTCTGGTAGGAAGTGTGCGGTTTAGTAAATCTATCAACAATGACCCAAATAGAATTATGGTTCTCAGGCATCCGAGGAAACTAACAACGAAATTCATTGTAATATGCTCTCATTTCTATTTTGGAATCGATAAAGGTTGCAGAAGACCAGTAGCTTTTCATCGTTCCGCCTTAAGTTGTTAACATTTACTGTGCAGTCTGCACTTCCTTCTTTATTCTCATCCACCAGTAAACTTTATGTAAGTCTTGGTAAATCTTTATTAAATTCGGGTGTATCGCAAATCTCAAATTGTGACTTTCATCCAGAATTCATAGCTTGACGTCGAATATGTCGGGAATGCACACTCGATTCCGAAATTTCAGCACACCATCTGAGATTTGAAAGTCTGAGTCTGGGGTAATCCTAACTCGTTCATATATTTTCCTTAATATAGGATCCTCTTGTTGTCAACGCTTCACTTCTTCTAAGATTGTCGATTGAATAGTAATTGCTGTACATAATGATATAGCGTCTCCCTTGATTATATTCAGCTCTGACTGCTCTGCGCCTTCTAGTGACAAAAGATGTTAAGTCACTAAAATATTCAAAGTTTCAATTGCCTTCCGACTTAACGCGTCTGCCACAATATTTGCTTTTCCTAGATGGTACTGAATATTAATATCATAATCTTTCATCAATTCTAACCAACGTCGTTACCTCAGGTTCAGTTCTTTTTTAGAGAAGATGTATTTCAAACTCTTGTAGTTCGTATAGACGTCATAAGGAACTCCATAAAGGTAATAACGCCAAATCTTAAGCGCAAAAATAACTACTGCTAACTCTAAATCATGTGTTGGGTAGTTCTTCTCGTGAGATTTTAGTTATCGAGAGACGTAAGCTATGACTCTACCATTCTGCATAAGCACACATCCTAGCCCTTGTCGTGACGCATCACTATAGATTGAAAATCCTTTTACACTTTTTGGTAGAGCAAGAATAGGAACTGTTGTCAATATTCTTTTCAATTCTTGAAAGCTTTCTTCTCGTCTTTCATTCCATACAAAAGGTTCTCCTTTTCTAATCAGTTCTGTTAAAGGTACAGCAATCTTCAAAAAATCTTGATAATATCTAGTTAATCCAAGAAAACTTCTTACATCCGTTACTGTCATAGGTGTTGCTAATCTATAATTACGCAGATCTTCTAAGGGTCGACAAAAATACCTTCACTTCGGACCACATGTCCTAAAATATTACTTTTTTTTAGCCAAAACTCGCATTTCTTTAATTTTGCATATAACTTGTGGTCTTTTAATGTCTACAACACCTTCTGTAAATGATTCGCATGATCTTATTTGCTTTTAGAATAAACCAGAATATCATCAATGAACACAAACACTGTTTCGCTCCAAAATCTGGGATCACGTGAAAATTCACCAAATACCAGTTTTATGAAAAATATAGGTTTTCATACATTTAAATTCGCTTGTTAAAACCAATGGAATACCAAACAAAAGGATCTCTCATAAATAAATAACACACAGATCCAACATGCATGCGATATATAGCCTTATGGCGTACAAAACCTGTCTTCAGGAATAGGCATACCTAAAAAGAAAAACTATAAAAGTCTTCTGCCGCCGCGGGCACCACCAGAGCTACTCCTCATGCACATCATCACCTGAAAATAGTTTTACAGAAAATCCCACCAATGAGTCGAAACCCAATAGAAACAGATTATAAAACTGTAAAACAGGAAATATGCAATCATATAGGGTGGGAGCTAAACTCAACCACCGAACCCAAAACGATTTTTCACAAACCCCAAGTTTTCTCATCAGACTATATAAGTCTCCCAAAATGGTTTATTTCATAAAACTTATGTTTTCATCCTTCAAACCAGGTATTGCAACAAATACAAATGATCATCCATAGTTAAGGAAAAATAGTAATCAAAATATTATTCCCTCGCGAAATGTACTGTCGCGAAAAAGAAGAAGAATATGATCCTATGTACCGACTCCGTCACAAGGGGACAGAGGTAACAACTATAGATCCAAGCCCATTATCTAAACCCCATGCCTCATGGGTCCGGATAGATAATCACAAGTTCTATACGGAGTACCACGACGTAAAAACTGACTTTACGGACTTAATACCGATGAACAAAAGCACAAAATACCTTCTTTACGGGAACTATCCCGAACGACAAAGGCACCTACACTGTGCACGTTTCTGGACTTTCACTGAGGGCAACTCGTGCCAACTACCCGTCATCCCGGTACATCTAAATAATCTTCTAAACTGTAGCATCTACTACAAAATCTTTTCATAAATATACATTATACATGTATATAGATCTATCCATCAACATGGAGATCAACAAAATATGTAAAAATATATTTTCATCAAAACGTTTTAGAAATTGAGACTCAACCCTAGGAGTTAGCTCCAAACCTCTAAAAACACGTTTTTATAAAATCTCAATTTCCAAAACCAACTCTTTGAAAATTACGAATGAAAACACATTCGAATTATGTAATAAACCAAGAAAAGCGTAAAATATGCTTTTTATCCGAAACAAGGTTTAAACATAACACTTGATATATAAGCATTTCAAACAGTTATACATTAAACATGTATAAAAGACCCAAAGGCCAACCGCCACATCATTCACCAATAAACTCCCAAGGAACAAGAAATTTGATAAAAAGTTCCATTAAGGACGAAAAATAAGCTTTTCCCAAACATTCGGCCAAAAACGGGTGAAAAACGGTTAATAGATTTTGACATACCCTCACTCTTTTGATCAGAACTTTTTCTATAAAAAGAATTTTATTGAGAGAGAGGTACCATTGAAAAGAAGACTTTCCGGGCTTCAATTTGAATACAAAAATGACCAAATTCTGAGTCCAGATGAGAAAGATATGACCAAAAGAAAATGGTTCCACAACCAGCGAAGGTGTCGACACAAATAGAAAAGGTGTCAACACAAATAGCGGAGGTGTCGACACAATTAGCAAAGGTGTCGACACAAACAGCAATCGAATGCACAACTCCAACAGAAGGAAAAATGTGTCGACACAAATAGAAAATGTGTCGACACCAACGGCAAAAGATGTCGACACAAACAGAAATTGGTGTCGACACAAAACAACTGAGAGTTCACTGTAATTAACCACTGAAGCATCAAACACAAACAACATGAAAATGGTCGACACAAACGGAAAGGTGTCAACACAAACATCAGAGGGGTCGACACAAATAGAAAATGTGTCGACACAAAAAGTAAAATTTTTAAATTTCAGAACAGGCTACAGGGCGAGGGCAGAAATCAAACTCAAGCTACGAAAAAAGCTTCTCAGCCCTAAATTAAACCATCCAAACACCCATTTAACAACCCACGGACATACACAATCCCAAAACAACAAAGATACACCGAAAGGAAAGCCTTAAACCCCTTTTTCTCCAACCAAAATCAACCCAAAAGCGATTTTGAACCAAAATTCAACTTATCGAAAATAAACCAACTTTCCCTAAATAAATCAACTTTTCATGCATTTTTAAACGGTAAAAACACATATAATTTCACGTAATACCCTTTAAAGACAAAATAGTCTAGGATCTTATCTCGTTGAGTTAAAAACTCGACGTCTTGAACTCCGTGAAAAAAGAACTTCATCGAAACGAAATTCCGTCCGGATGAACGCGTAGCCCTCGATGCCGATAGCAAGGATCCACTATTCGATCGCAAAAAATAAAACCCGGGCCCCAAGAAAATCTAGAGAGAAGGCAGAGATTTTTGTTTGGGAAAGGAAACTTAGCCACTAAGCTTCCGAAAAGAAAATATCTCCTCCAAAATATCTAAGGCTAGATATTTATAGGCCACGAAAATATCTTTTAAAAAAAAAATCTCACACCACAACACCCAAGAGTCCCAGTTTTCAACCCAACAAGCATTTCTAAGTTCGAACATGCATAAAACGCACATAAACGTGCTATTGTAAAAACAATACACAAAACGTCGAAACGTTGCAAAAATTAAAAAGGGTCAGGGTCTCACAACTTCCCCCCTCTTAAAGGAATTTCGTCCCCAAAATTCAACACTGAAACTCATGCCAACACCAGCTCGTCAGTCATCAATAATCTCTGATGCAAACCCAACAACACTGTATAACATCAAAAATGTCCCAACAACTGAAACCCCCAAAGTTGTTGTCACACAAGGTAAACACGACTTTATGAATCAACTTCCATGTTGACTACTCGTACGGGCAAGTTCCACTGACACTGCTGTCATCCATGAAACATCCATAAAACGTCGGATCAAGATCCAACTCATGCTGCCAAACCTCAAAACCTAACTCTCGCCGAACACAAATCACTCCGGTGACAAACGCATCACACGAGACCAATCTATCATGGTACTTGATTCTAAACACTCTCTACTCCTGGACATAGAGACTATCACCCTCGTTCTCACTGCCATATACCGACTCGATCACACCTCACAATGCACACCAAGAACTATCTCCACGAGTCCAAACACATGATGCCAGACTCCGACATCGTCACAAGAAGACACAAACTCCACACTTTATTTCCATGGGCAAACAACATACCCATCTCTGAACAATGATCTTGACAGTATTACTTCCAACAAACTGGTATCAGAGCCATTTTTTTTGTTTACGATTATCGGAGTCGGGTAGTTTTAGAAGTGTTGCTAACTTTATTTTGCAGGCGTTCTAATTTCGATTTTATGATCATCTTTTATTTTCATATTTGATTGAATGCGTGGATGATGATTTATTTATTTAATTATTTTCTAACCACGAGTGTTGATCGTGGTAGATTGATTGTAATCTCTACGGAGGTATTGGATCAATGTAAAAGTTATTATTTTTCGGTATCTAGTTGTTGCATATATTTTTGGATTTTATGTAATCGAATAAAAAAGATGAAGAACAGTCGAAGATCAAAGAACAGGTTTAAAGTTGCGGGGATTTTTTTTTTACCCAAACAATTTTTTTTTGGATAAAAGAAAGAAGAAAAAAGAAGCAACATCCAAACGCTGCCTTGGACAGCGCAGCAGTGCCAAACGTGGCGCAATCATAAAGGTTGTTTGGTGCAGCGATTTTTTTGTCTTCCAAGAGCATAGGTGCAGCAGTTTCGGCCAACAAGGGTAGCGCTGGGTTGTGGTTTTTCCAACAACAAAAAAAAAAAAAAGAAAGCAATTTCTTTTTCTCCAAACAATCGCAACAAGAAAAGTTTCCCAAACACAGGCGCAAGAAGTAGCGCCGAATTCATCAAGCGATTTTCTATCCAGCATATCACGTGGATCATGGATGATTAGTCATCAATTGAAAGGAATATTAAAAATATTATCACCTAATTCATGAATGCCTGGACTTTTGATCCCAAAGGAATCCATGGAGCAATGATCGCCATGTTGCCTTGACATTCCTTTTCATCATGTATGAAAGGGATGGTCCTTTTTTATTGGAATGAATCAAAGTTCAGAAATAGTTTCCAAACAGTTTCAGCGGCGCAATCCCAGGCAGTGTTTGGCGCTGTTTTCCATACACCAAAGAAGCAGTTTCCATATCAAACACAGTGGTGGAAACTTTGAAGCTTGAATCACAAAAGCAAACACTGTCACACCAGGAACTATGCAGTGGAATTATCTACTAGTGGAATTATGCAACAACTAAAAGACTAAAAGTTTATTTTTAATAGAAAACTGAAACTCTTTAAAATTTTAATCCGATCATAAAATCGAAATATATTTATTTTGTATTTAGTTTTTTTTATTAACTACGTGGATGATAAATATAGGTTTTATTTATCATGTTAATTTAATTAATTTAAATATTCGGTTTTAATTAAAATATTTTGTAATGAAAAATAAAATTAAGTTTTTTAATTAATTAATTTTAATTAAATGAAAATTTTTAGATATTTTATTTTTTACAAAATATCACGTTTAAAGATGATTTTTAATCGGATATTTTAGAAAAACGTGAGAATTAATTCTGGATTTTGAATTAATTAAATGAAAAAAAATTTAATCGAAATAAATTATTATTTTTAAAAAAATATGAAATAAAAAATAAAATAAATAAATATCTTTAATCACTACTTTAGCTGAAAGCTAAAAAAAAACTGTGTATTTATTAAATTTTATTTGTTGCACATTTAAACACGAAAAGATGGTTCGATAAATCAAAATCTTTGGAATCGTGTACATGAAAAGATATTTGATTCTTTCAGATCGTGTGACTTTCGAAATTAATAAATTTATTTTAATTAAACGGATTTTTATAACCCTAAAAAATGTTTTTAAAATCTAAGTAGGAGAAAAAATTTATTCGCAGATAAATCCCGCGGTCTCTATCACTAGTTTGTAGGCGATACAATTAAACTCTGTGTGTCGACAATAAGGCAATCCTCCCCAAATGACATATTAATTGCGGTATCGCCAGTACAAACCTCCTTTAGGGATAATTCTGAATAATTGTTAGTGTGGATCATTTCTCCAACTGAAGAGTTCATTGCGAATCAATTAATTTGGGATTAGGTGATGGTTAACACTTAGCTGTATATAATAATATCCTCTCCAACTGAGCATATCAGTTATTTAAAAGAAATAACTGATATGCTCAGCCTGGCAACTGAGCATATCAGTTATTTAATTTTACTTGATATTCTCAGTTGCCTAGATAGTAAAATTAAAAGAAATTGGCATGTCTGCTCTTATGAAGAATAGTAGACATCCTCCCAATGAGGTAAGTTATTCTCAGGTTACCAGGCTGCTGGCGAATTAATTTTAAAATAGTAGAGATAACCAAATTAAAATGAATTCAAAGTTTTGCTCATCATAATTAATAATTTTTTTAATTATGTGATTCTCAGGATTAAAATGAATTTCAACCCACTCGCTTCAATACTCAAAGAAAACAAACTTATGGGACCAAATTTTGTTGACTAGAAATATAACTTGGACATAGTTTTAACTACAAATGGTATTCCTTCAATACCAAAAAACGTATTAATTTTTGAAAAAAAATTCTTCCTTTGGGTTGAAAGGCATGAAGAAGAAAAAAATTCAGAAACAGGGAGACGCGATTTTCAAGATAGTTAGTGGGCCACAGATTAGTGTAAAAAATTTAAAAGACAGATGTTTTCACTGCAACCAGACCCGATACTGGAAAAAGCTATGTCCAGTTTTTCTCAAAAAGCAGAACAAGCACGGTAATTTCTGTTCACTGGTTGTGGAAACATGTTTAGCGGTGTTATCTACCAGTACTTGGTGTGTAAATACGGTAGCCACTAGTCATATCTGTAACTCATTGTAGGGGTTCCAAGAAATCCGACAACTTTATGATGGGAAAATTTACCTGCATATGGGCAATGATACAAAGGTAACAGCCGTTGCAGTAGGAGATGTCACTCTTAATTTGGGTAGAGATCGGATTTTAATATTGAGAGATTGTCTTTATGTACCAGCCATTAGAAGGAACTTAGTTTCTGTTTCTAGATTGGCTAAAGACAGATATTTGATTTGTTTTAATAACTCTGTGGTTATTAAGGATAATAAATGAGTTATCTATTCTGGTATATTAGTGGATGATCTTTATATTATTACTCCAATCTCTCCTACACTGCAACTGACTGAAATGAATAATACATCTATATTACCATATAAGAGAAAGTTTCCTTCTTTAATGAACCAAACGTTTCTTTGGCACTTACGCTTAGATCATATTAATCTAAAAATGATAAATAGACTGATAGCAGATCGACCTTTGAGTTCATTGGAAGTGGAGGCACTTTCAGTCTGTGAATCTTGCTTAGAGGATAAGATGACTAAGATGCCCTTTTTAGCTAAAGACAATAGAGCTAAAGAACCGTTGGAGTTGGTTCATTCTGATGTATACGGTCCTATGACAATTCGGTCTAGAGGTGGCTCTAAGTACTTCATCAGTTCCATTGATGACTACTCAAGGTGTGGATACATTTACCTGATGCACCGTAAGTCTGAATACTTTTAGAAATTCAAAAAATTCAAGGCGGAGATGGAGAAGTTTCTAGGTAAAAGTATCAAATCACTACAATCCGACCGTGGTGGGAAATACCTCTTTGGAGAGTTTAAGGACTACTTGTCATCAGAGGGGATTACATCCCAGTTAACTGCACCTGGCACTCCGCAGCAGAATGGTGCCGCAAAAAGAAGAAATAGGACTCTTATGGAGATGGTAAGATCAATGATGATTTATTCAAGTTTACCACATTCGTTTTGGAAACTCGCTTTAGAGATAGCGGCTTACATTCTGAACATGGTACCTTCTAAGTCAGTACCTTCTACTCCCATAGAATTGTGGACCGGGTATAAGCCTAGTCTAAAACACATTCAAATTTGAGGGTGTCCAGCATATGTGCTGAAAGAGAACGTGGGTAAGTTAGAACTGAGGACAGAAGTCTGTTTCTTTGTGGGGTATCCCAAGGGAATGAAATGTGGTCTATTTTATAATCCTAAGGATTATAAGGTCATTGTTAGCACTATTGCCTGATTCTTAAAAAAATATTATATTATGGATCACAGGCCCAAAAACAAAATTGTTTTAGAAGAACTGAGAAAAAATACCAGTAGAACGGAAGAGAAACCACGAGTCACTGATATTCTATTACCTCGTCGTAGTGAGAGGATTATCAGGACATGTGTAAACTAGAATATGGTGCTAATGCACATGGTTCAGGTTTTGTACAGCCTGTTACTGTTAGTACACAGACACAGGTAGTGTCTCATCATAGTGGGAGGGCTGTTCATCAACCTGATCGGTATATGTTCTTAGGAGGATCGTTTGACAAGATCCCGACAGAACTAGATATCGAGCCTTGTAACTACAATGAAACACTATAAGACAAAGATACAGATCTTTGGAAAAGGGCTATGAATTTAGAGATGGAATTTATGTATTCCAATCAAGTCTGGAAACTTATAGAACCACCCGAATGGATAAAACTCATTGGATGCAAGTGGATCTACAAGAAAAAGAGAGGAGTAGACAGTGCTGGGAATGTATACTAAAAAGTCATGATTTTTATGTATTTTATTCTGGATCCCTAGCATATTAATGAGAAACATTTGAGATGATTTTGCATTTATAGTTTTATATTTATATTTGTGATATATGAATGTATAGTCCATATATTCTATCCAGTATTTGACTTGGTGCGTGCTGTACGGAAGATCGGGTCAAAGGTTCTGAAAGATTATACAGGTAAGCTCACAATCGTAATGGACCCAGACATTCCATTGGTACGATTGTAGTACATCGTTATAGTAACTGGTCTTGGCTAGCTCGAATGGATCGAATTTTGGTTTTGAATTCAATGTTCGAGCTCGATGTGTTAGTACACTTGGAGTGTATTGAGCGGGATCAACGGGATGATTGATTCTATACTGATTATATGAATTGATCCACATC
>JAOTRH010213408.1:0-10797 GCA_034768845.1 Heliamphora exappendiculata | reverse complement strand
CCCTAGGTCTTTGGCCTCCTTGTAACAGAAAGAAAAAGACTTACCCTTTTGATACCCAAAATGAATTAGCTCCCAGTAATAACTAATTTGGTTTCTCCTCGTTTTATGTTTAATCTGTGTATCAATTTTCTCGAGCCCTTCGAAGGTTTTGTTTTCATTACTCCATCTATTTAAAATGAAATTCGTAGCTACAAGTTATTTTTATTGATCTATCAAACTCTTTTTTTTTTTTTTGGTTTCAAATATACCTGTTTATCTATGTGCTCCATTTATAGTGGATTTCTTTATACCTTGTGACTAAACTTTTTAAAGGTTTACGCTTTTTCTTCTAAGTTCTATCCATTTGAAACATAACATAAAACTTTTTGTAATGGAGTTCTTCTTTCTGTTGAAAAGTGCATCAGTTTTCAATGTGAAAATTGGGCATATAGGAAACACCGACTGGTTTGCATTTAAGAAAATTTCTCTTTCAAAATAGCATGTCTAGTGTTTGGTTAGTTCAAGAAACCCACCCTTTTTTCCTCCGAACTTACATTTAGCTTTCCACATGAATACCGCGGCAGATTTTAGGAACATGTTGTTTTCTGTCCCTATGCTTTTCTGAGTTGGAAAAGAAAAAGAGAAAATGGGAAAGAAAAAAGGTAAAAAGAAAACAAAAAATATCTCTTTTTTAGTCCATGGAAAAGCAGGTGTTCCCTTTTTGGAAAAATAAGAAGAAAAAATAATTCTGTGAGCAGAAGCTGAAATGTTTTTTTCTTTCTTTCTCTTATTCATTTTTAATTCCATTTACTTTTCAACATTCTAACAGATTCTTAGAAATATGCATCTTCTAAAATCTTGTCGGACTAATTGACAGATATCTCAAAAACTTTTTATAATATTGTGTGTGTGTGTGTGTGTGTATTTCAGAAATGGGACCACATTTCTGGAAAAGATGAACAAAATATCCTGTCTTGTTTGAAATATCTCTTGCTTTTCTCTCCTTTTGTCTTTATTTTGTTTGGGCTCTGCAGCTTAATTTCTTTCATTTTTTATGTTTAGGTTTCCAATCAAATATGGGCCTCCCTCCTTATCCAACTCCAGCCGATGGAGGAATGCTGTGTGTAATTCTGGTAAACACGGCCATATCCATCTCTATTGTCAGAGACATAGTCCTTTCCATCCTCCATGTTGTGGGCATCCGTATTGCATCGTGGGAAGAATATTCCGTTGAAAGCCCTTCAGATTTCTGTGATTGCCGCGGAAGTCCCTCAGAGACGTACATGGAGGAATTCCGTAGCCGGACTCCGGCAGTCCAGTTCAAGACCGTGTGTGAGGGCCAGCGGCCTGAACAAGAGTGCTCGGTTTGCCTAACGGAATTTGAACCTGATGCGGAGATAAATCACCTTCCTTGTGGACATCTGTTCCACAAAATGTGCCTGGAGAAATGGTTGAGATGTTGGAATGTCACTTGCCCTCTTTGCAGGACTCGGATGGTCCCCCAGGAAGAGGAGGAAGAAACAGCTCCCATGTGAGCTCACAAAACATAATCCTTGACGAAGTTGCGATGTATAGTGTAGCTGTACAGTTTACACGAATCTGCATCGGCTGGCCGGTGTCTAGACCTGTGTTTTTGCGCTAATATCGCGTGCATGCGTCCGTGTGTGTGTGTGTGTGTGTATTGTAATGACCTACCACAATGACCAAAACTATATTGTACATATTTTGTGAGGTTTGTGATGCTCTTGTGCATCTTGAACTTAGGATTATGGAAAAGAGTTGCCTTCTTTTTTGTTAACTGCTTTTGTAGTAAATATGCTTTCTATAAATCAAAACTTCAACCATTTTGGGTGTCTACAGCTTTGTGTACTCTTCTTTAGGATGATAAATGTCACATTCTTGTCCTCACAAGGAGAGCTAATCCCTCGGTGCTTAATTCTCTCAGTTACAGCGAGGTTCGAAAGAGTTTGAAGGTAAATATTCTTACCTCACTTTTTTTTTCAGAGAGTGATTTGAATCCCAATAAAGAACATCCATTAACATCCATTGCCATCTTTAATCAATAGTTTGTAACTTTGCATCTTATCCTGCCATTTCAAAATCCCTTTCTTTCCTGCAAATTGGTTTCTTGGTTCTTACTGCTAGCTAATCTACACACAGTTGAGTTCCTAATTGATTTGCATGAAATTATTCACACCCGCCCTGATGTAAAAATTGTAGAAAGTTTCTATTCAAATTATAAATTTGAGCTATTAAGTGTAGAGGTCCTAATTCCCCTCACGTGCTACTTCTTTTTGAGGTCTCGTCTTTTTTTCTTCATTTGTCATCTTGCAATCTTTTTTCTTGAATTTATCATCGTGAGGTGCTAATTTTTTTTCTTTCCTTAAAGTGAGTGGAATAAGCCCCGCTTTGGTAGCATGTAAAAATTTTGTATCAAACTTAAAAACTTTGCCATTTGGCAGAGATATCTAATCATAATATTAAATAATCATTCATTTCATACTCCGGAAAATGATGGATTGAATATTCTAACAAAAATGACAGCAATCAAATAAACAAGCACCAGATGGGGTACACGTCAGTTGCTTGGGAAAAAAAAAAAAACCAAAACAAACAGATGAGATGAATTGTTGATCTGCAGTTTCAGATCAAGCTCTACAGATCTAACCACCATAAAGTCATTATTGCATTCATTTTTTTGCAGATCAAGGGATACCCCTGGTGGCCCGGGAAGCCCGTGCGAGTGAAGAAGAAGAAGCTATATTGCATTTGAACATTGGTGTGCTGAAAAAGTTTAAAGACAATGCATTTTTACACCATTGTTGTACACTCGCGAGTGCAGTGGGTGTGGGTCCCACAACAAACCCACCACACTTGCAAATGTGCGCGATAATTTATATTAGATGGTGTAAAATGTACTGTCCGTTGCTAGGATGTGGTTTTCCACTGGCCCAAGTAATGAATGTAGCTTATTGAGCGCGCAGTTGGTTGCAAATTCTAGGCGGTTTGCTCTCGATTTCGGAGAGGTTAGTACCGACAGTTGAGAACTCGGAAAGTTTAGAACCGACCGACATGATACTGCGGGTGAGGCTGGGATTTCTGTGGTACCGGCAACGAAAGGATCCAGCATGGGTGGTGGGTGAGCAAAGACAGTTGTACTTTACGCTCGACGACTTCTGGAGGGCCACCGGGGATGTTGGTAATGAGGATACAAATGCCGAGTTCTTCACCTCCTCTAGATTTATCGGTGGCAGAACTATCTTTCGTTTCACAACCAATTCAGCCATTCTTGCTCCGATTCAAGCTGAGGCAAAATTGACATTATATTTTGACCAGAAAATAGCAAACAGTTGATGATGAAGAAGCTTCATGGCATTGCAGTAGCTAATTTGTAATGTTTTCTTGCATAGTTTTGAAACCACAAGTGCAGGGGCATGTGAGTTGTTTTCAAAAACAAGGAATTCCAAAAAGTGCTTTTGAAAACAGTACCCCAACTAAGTACTAATTAAAAATTAAATATTTATGGAAAAAATAAAATTGTGAGAATTTTTAAATAATTATAAAAATACGACATGTTGTCACAGGCCGCACTCGACTCACACCTCGTGTAGTGCTTGCCGGATAATGGCGGCTCATGACATATGTTTATTCCATTTGAAATTTTATCCAAATAGTAATGACATGTGCTAAAAGTGAGTGGACAATTCGTCACTTATAATTAAATATCACATTAGCATGTTTACACGGTATGTTCATCTAATATAAGATTGACATTGTACTTTTAATGCAGAGTTATGCCAATTTGTTATAAGTGTTGCTCCATCAGTCATTTTTTAACTCAAATTCACACTAACGTGGCTTTTCTTATTAATTAAATAACTTCTCCCAAATTATTGGAAACATTTGGCATAATCGATGGAAGGCAGATAGTTAAAAAATAAAATTCATGAAATAGATAAAGAAATTTGACAAACCTATTTTGATAAATTATTAAACAAAAAATATGTAAAAATATTTGAAGGAGAGGCATAAAATAGATGATTAATAGAGGAGTATAGAAAATTAATTTAGTTTTATGCCTCATAGATTGACTAGAGAAACAATTTACTTACTAAGGAGATTAATAGAGGAATATAAAGAAAATAAGAGAAATTTTTATATAGTATTTATAGACTTAGAAAAAACTTATGATAAAGTGTCTAGAGATATCACATAATGGACATTTGAGAGAAATTGAGTGTAAATAGTTACATTGATATGATAAGAGATATGTATGATTGCCACGACAATTAGATTACCTACAGAAGAAATAAGTAAATTTTCAACTACAGTAGAATTATACCAAGGATCGACTTTGAGTCCTTATCTTTTTGTTTTAATTATTGATAAATTGACTGAATATATTCATAATGAAATCTCATGATATATGTTGTTTGCTGATAATATTATTTTAGTATATGAGACTAGAAGTAAGGTTAACACTAAGTTAGAAATATGGAAGAATGCTTTGAAATTAAAAAAGTTTTAAGTAAGTAGAAACAAACTGAATATATGTAATATAATTTTAGTAGTAATAAGAGTATTAATGATAAAAAAGTAAAAATTTAAAATCAAAAAATATGTAAGAGTGAGTATTTTCGTTATCTAAGTTTGATTATTAACAAATATAGAGAGTTTGCAAATGATATAACTTATAGAATCAAAATTGATTAGCTCAAATGGAGAAATGCCTCCAGAGTTATATGTGAATAATGAATTATTCACCTACAAGAATAAAAGAAAAATTTTATATGACAATTATGAGACCAGTGATTTTATATGGAACAGAATATTGGGTTATTAAGAAAAATCATATAAATAATATGAGTGTTGAGAAAATAAGAATGTTTAGGTAAAAATATGGTAAAATTAGAAAAAATAAAATCATAAAAGATTTGTAAAATTATAGGAGTTGCAATAATTGAGGGCAAGCTAAGAGAAAATAAATTAAGGTGGTTTGAACACATACAATATAGATTAGTTGTAATAAAAACACTATGAGGATGGATTGACTTAAATTAACATGAGATGTCGTATTAAGAAAATATATGAACTTATTAAAACTAATTAAAAATATAACTCTTAATGTAGTAGAATGATCTAAAAGAATTTATATTATTAATCAAACTGATTGGAACAAATGTTTAATTTAATTTAATTTAATTTTTTAGTTTGAAACAAATAAAAATAAATTTTTTAAAAAAACCAAATAAACTCTAAGAAAAAAAACACACACACACACAAAATAATGAATACACGAATGAATTACACCTGTATAGAAATAAAGGAACAGATCAAACTAAGAACGCATCAGCAATGTTTTGTTTGGCTTTTTAAAAGGTTTTTTGTAGTTTTTTTTGTTGTCATTTTTTAACTCTTATTTTTATTTTTTTGATCTATGTTTTTTTTTTCTCTTTTAGTATGATAAAATGAATATACAAAGCATGACCGTTTTGACTAAGATTAGAAAAAACCACTAAAAACTAAAAAAAATTGTAAAAGTTTTAAAGTGCCTTTCTTGTTTCATTTGAATTTTTTTATTTTTTTTACCTTTTAAATTCTTAATCTAAAAATTATTCTCGTTTAAGTTAATATTAAAAAATTATTAAAAAAGAAAAAATCACATATAAAAAGCTATCCCAAAGATATTTATGTCGGTAAATCTTGTTGCAAATTCATGATCCAAACACAACTTAAAGGAGGAGCTAAAAACTCTGTAAAAGTTAGTAAAAGTGCAATAATTGGGTTTTAAATAATACTTAGTAATATATTGATATATAAAGTTATTTTATGGATTTGAGAAAGGCTCACAACACAATATTAAAAGTTCATCTCGTTGGCTTTACAAATAAAATTACTTATGAAAAGATTCAATCTGATCAAACATCAATAAATATATAAATAAATTGCATTTTTTTTATAAAATGAATGATTTAAACTCAAGCACAGTCTATCTAAATTGAAGTCGTTCATTTTAAAAAATAAAATATAATTTATTTATGTATGTATTAATATTCGATCAAATTAAGTTTTTGCATATATGAATTGCTTCTAGAGTATTTACAAAATAAACAATTTAAATCTAAAAAATAAACGGTTTAAATCTTCTATAGAACTCCTTGTGGACTTCTTTCAAATTCACAAAATAAAATTTTAAGAAGTAATGCGGTGAGGGGTGTTTGAGGGCAACTTAACCCATGCTACAACAATAATAATGTTTCATTTTGTGAACAAACACATGAAAATGAATAAGCAAATTCAAATTCACTTTGTGAAAGTTTTATTATATGTACAGATTTGGACACAAATTCAAATACATCCTTCTCACATAGAGTGGAACTCGTCTTATGTAGGAGAGTTGTGTTTGAATATGTGATCCATATCTGTACACTTAATAATTTTTTAGGTGTACGACCAAATCCTCTGGCTTGTTTCTGTCGAGATTCAGGTCAAACCGACTTATCGAGGCTCGGGATACGGTCAAATATAAACATCAGGTGTGTAAACCAACCTCACAACCCACACACCAATTAAGCTAAAAAAATGCGGTCGTCAGAATTCGAACTTACATCCTATCATTTGATGCGTAAGGTTCATCAAGTAGTTAAAAATTTGTCCTAAAACCAACTGCGCTTAACATTTTTAATGGTGAAAAGAAATGTGTTGATCCACATTACCTCACAACGATGACGCCACGTGATGTGATCTAACGCCGAATTCCAATTTTCTGGGATTTCTCTTTGGATCAAATGAAAATTTTGATGAGCAGAGAAATTGTGTGAGAGAGACAGAGACAGATTAGGAACTTGATTTTTGTGTGTTCAACCAAGCTCAAGGTTCATTACTCTGTCCCTCCTGGATTTCTATGCCAATTTCAGGTTCTTTGATTTTGCACCACAAAATGGTTTTACTTTTATTGGGCAGCTTCTTTTGTGGGTAAATCCCATGAGATTTCGGATCATCTGCCATGTAATTATTGTAAAAGGTCATCTTTATCCAATGAATCGTGCATTGTATAATAATTGCATGACAAAAGATTCAAATTCATTTCACAATGAGCTTTCAATTTAAGGAATTTTTTAAAACCTATTTTAAAAAATAAGAAATCAGATGACCACTAGAACTGCACCCAATAACATCTATATATGGTCATTAATAAAGAAATGAATTAGGATTAGTTCTTTTTTTAGGTATTATGAAAGGAATAATCCTTCCAAATTAATTTTATAAGATTTAGTTCCATTCTATAGAAAGATATATATTTTTTAGTTGATTTGCCTCCAATTAGAAGATAAGAGTAATACTTTTTTATTTACTACATGTAAGTTTTAGTTTTTGATAATCTAGTTGATTAGCATAAATATAGATGAATTAATTTTGGTAACCGAAGGTGGAATCAATTATTGGGGGTAAATTTCAAATATCATCATTCTATTATGGGAATTTTTATCCCTTTTTTGAATATAACATACATTGTTATCTATCCATCATGGGATTGTAATGCCACAAATTAAATTTTTACAATTTTTAATCACATATTTATGCATTTTGCATGAAGAAGATGAGCTAGTTGGTGTAATTAAAAATTTACCAGCAACTTTTTCTGTTTGATTCTATTGACTTTGCCTATAATTCTCAGTACTAATATATTTACCACTATTGGAATGTTTATGTGCATATAGTATTATTATTTTTTTCATTTTCTTTCATTTGTTACTTCTATAATTCTCAATTTTCGTACAAATATATTCATTGTATTTGGTTTGTTATGAGTCACTAATGCCTGCCAAGTGGGAGTTTTAATCGAACGACAATGCCAAGAATGAAAGAAAGGCTCCAAAATCTTCTCAATTTTTTGTTTTTGAACGGTTTGATTTATCTTATTTGGGTAAAGGCTAAATTTTTTCATCATGTTCTCTAATAACGGTAATTATGAATATAACATTTGTACGAGACTACAATCACTAAAACTTTTTCCATGGGACTAATTCTTAAATTCCAACTGATTTTAGATACTTTATCAAAATTTCTCTATTATAAATTGTTATCATTGAATTAGAGGGACCAGAGAGAGATTTAATATGTAACTACCACATATTTTAAATATTGTGGGATAGCAAATGAGATTATATATATTATTGTATTAGTTATGTTATGTTTGGCAAAAATGGGATAAAAGTATGAGATACGAATTGGAGAATTGTTTTCAATAGGTGGATTAAGAGAGAAAATAAGAATAAGTTATCTTGGGGAAATGTGATTCACCATGCCATGATTCCTTAGTGTAAACAAATGTGTATTAATTATTTTTTTTAAAATAAAATCTAAAATGATGAATTCTACATATTTTTTTAGCCCAACTCAAACTCCTTAGTTGGACATAACAAGCATGCCATTATTCAATCCTAAAACAAATTTGGTGAATAAAGTGTCCAATTTGTTCTATTTTAAAATATTTAGGATTGAATTTATTAAGATTTATTTTAGTTAGTTTATGGATTTCTCATTTTTATATAATTATCTAGTAGTTGGGCTGAATAATGAAATTAGCTACTCATAGAAAAAGGTGTTAAGCTATTAAATTCATGTAAACAAGGGTAAAGCCTATTAGGATTAACTTTTTTTAAATATTTAAGATTAAGAATCTCATTTCATACATAGTTGACTAGCAAATCCACAATTATCATCTATAACATCAAAGATTTTTTTTTAAAAAGATATTTTAAGGTGTCCGAATCAATTTACACACATCTCGATAAATTTCTAAGAGACCAATCCCACCGTTCACTTACGAGAGCTCAATTAAAACCGAGACAAAATCTCATATGAATTAATCTCAAAAAAATTGATAGAACCTAAGAAGTTTTGAATCTGAAACCTAAGAGAGAACACACCCCCAAGTTCCAGACCTAAAAAATTGCAAGTATTTTGTAAAAATTGTAATTTATAATTGAAATAGAAAAAAATAATTAGAATTTGTAATAAAAATTGTGGGTATTTTTAAAAAATTATAAATTATAATTAAAATTAGTAATAAAAAGCTAAAAACTACTGATAGTAATTTTTCCAAATGCCTCCAAATATGTGTTAGCAAATATAGCGAAAGTTCAATAATGCAGGTCATTTTTTTACTTATTTTACTTTTATATACCAAAAGGAGTTATCAACTCAATAACTACTCAGCTAAATTGACTATCTAACCCTGCTTTTTAGGTAATTTTCCTGTACACGACAATCTTCGCACCCCGTCTTCATCAACATTTCAATGGATCGGAGGTCAAAATCAAGAAACAAAATATGAATATTATTCCTCCTAAAAATGAAAGAGACATCTCACATGTACAATTTTTTTTACATAGGTTCAAACACAGATACATACTCTCGCAAGAGATAGATCTCATAATATCGATGAAATCCATCTCTTGTAAAAGATTTGTATTCGAATTTATGCAAGTACCTGTTCTAAAAATAAAATCTCAAGGCCCTTATTTAGCTTGTAACTTGGAAATTTAGAGAATTTCTTATGGGACATTTTCCTGGTCAAAATTGTTATAAAAAAAAACATTCCAATGTTAGCGTCTAGCGATCCGTTAAAAATTTAAGCCGAATGTCATAGGGGGCTGATACACACTTTGTTTCTCTCCACACCATCCCTTTAAAGGCACACATCTTTTCGTGTAAAGTACAAAGCCGACAATACGGATGGAGTGTAAAGAGAGAGTTAGTGCATATTTAGAACCTCCCGAATGTCACATAGCATATTATGTTTGTTATTGTCCACTTATTTTGACAAAAAAACAAATTAAAAAAAGTTTTCTGCACCCTAACTCACCCAATCCTATGTCCCCTTGAAAAATCTTGAACCCGCAATGGACAAAAGTTACTCATTACCATGCATGGCATGTCACACACAAGATCAGAGCCACACATTAGCGTGAACTTGACCATACCAAAAATGATGGGACCCATACATTGGTATGACTCAAATCCCGTGTACAGCAATACTACACATGAAAAAATTGCTCCCCAATGGAATAGTTAGGGTGATGCCATTTGATCCCAAGGCCATTGGTTCAAACATTATTTAACTAGGAGAGCACTAAAATCCATAAACTTTGTGATGGTTTCACTGCTATTCTGGGTGAGTTCTACATCAAAAGTGAGTTCTTTCACCCAAATATTTGAGAGAAAACATGACTGCCATGTCCATTGGATTCCATGCAAAGGACAAAGAGGGGTTTAACAAACAGCACCTCTGTCTAGAATAGACACAAAATACAAGATGATAGTTGACTATCTTGTTAAGCTTCATCAAGTTTGGGTGAAACAGGTTATTATCCCTTGTCAAAAGCCACTATCACCACAGATTATTTGTAGTTAGCCCTCCAAACAGAAAGCTTAAATGGCAGCCAAACAAAGCAATCTACTCTTTTAATGGTGCAGGAAATTTCTCTCTCTTGGATTTCTAGCCAGCCAAACAGAGCAGGAAAAGATCTTCAGGATGGCAGGACCTTGCTGTCAATAGAACTTGCAATTCTTGAGTGAATACTTAAAACAATTTTAGTAGCTACCATCACATGCTTGATTAATTGTGTTGCATCTCCTACAAACTTGAATCATTATAAATTCAGCGCGTAACACAAATTTTTACACATTCATTGTTAAAGTTCAAGATATACAGAGCCCATTGAGGTCATGAAAATCACCTCACAAGAGCCGAGGAGTACCAGGCATTAACATCTACTTCACTATTAACTTTGAACAACACCCACCCACATC
>JAOTRH010213387.1:0-10797 GCA_034768845.1 Heliamphora exappendiculata | reverse complement strand
AGGAGAACTAACAAGACAGACTCGTCCATTTGGATAACCTATTTAGATTCCCTGCTAGAAAACACGTCGGCCAAACGCGCTTCTAACTTGGTTTCTAAACATGTTAAACCAAACGCCCAAAGGGAAGACTCACCAATCCTGAGGTTCAACCTCCATACCCACATATACACACTTATCATGCTCGGAAAGCTATTAACATGTTATAAACCAACATTTACACACATGCAAGCAAGCATACACAATCAACCTCGCCATGTGATAAACCCTCTTCCCATGGCTCTTAGGTATCCGAACCCAGAGCTCTTATACCAATTTGTCACGCCCCAAACCCAAGGTCACGTGAAAATCCACCAAACACCAGTTTTACAAAAAAAACCAAGTTTTTATACATTCAAATCTACCTGTTGAAATCAAGAATACCTAATATGCATCTCTCATAAACAGAAAACATCATGTATAATATGCATAAATGTATCGCCTTATGGCGTACAAAACTGCCTTCAGGAATAGGCATACCAACAAGAGGAAAAACTATAAAAGTCTTCTGCCACCACAGGCATCACCAGAGCTACACCTCAACCACATCATCACCTAAAAATAGTTTTACAGAAAAGTCCCACCCGTGAGCTGAAACCCAATAGAAACAGACAATAAAGCTATAAAGCAAGTAATATACAATTACATGGTGGGAGTAAACTCAACCATAACCCAAAATGATTTTCCATTCAAAAACCCACAAGTTTTCCCATCAGGCTAACACAAGCCTCTCAAATGGTTTTATTATCATAAAACTCTGTTTTCATCCTTAAACCCATGAATTTGCAAATAATGCAAGTAAACCATCATAGTTAAGAAAAAACAGTAATCAAAACATTGTTCCCTCGCGGAATGTACCATCGCAGAATAAGAAGAGTAAGATCCTATGTACCGACTCAATCACAAGAGGATAGAGGTAGCAACTATAGACCCCTGTCCAGTATCTAACCCCCAAATATCGTGGGATCGCCTAGATACACACAGGTTCTATACGGAGCACCATGAACGTAACCACTCAATTTACGGGTTATGACCCCGAGGGAGCTGAGCACCCATTCGTCTCAATTTATGGGGACTAACCCGAAGGACTTGAGTACCTACGTTGCGCACATTTCTGGACATACTTCGAGGGCAACTGATGCCAAATACACGTCATCCTGGTACATCTAGATAATCTTCAAAAAAAAAAAAACAAAACTGTAGCTCAGCAACAAAACTTTTTCTCCCAAAATACATTATACATGTATTTAGATCCATCTTCAACAAGGAGATCACACAAAATATTTTCAAAATGTTTTATCCCATTTTCAACAAAACGTTTCAAAACTTGAGACTCAACCTCGAAGGCGAGCTCCAAACCTCCAAAACATAAAATGTTGAGATTTCCATCAAAATTCTCTATTTTCCAACAAAAATCACCATTTTTAAGAACGCCATTTGAAAATCATAAATCACATGTCATATGATGTACTAAACCAAGAAAAGCGAAAAATATACTTTTTACTTGAAATACCAAGGTTTAAACGTAGATATGATATTTCATGCATTTTCTATCGGTGAAAAAGCATACAATTACATATAACACCCTAATACAGCAGCGGGGTCTAGAATCGTACCTCGTTGGGTCAAAACTCGATGCCTCAAAAATTGTATCTCGTCAGAACGAGAATCAGACCAGATGAGCGCGAAGCTAGCAGCGTGAATAATAGGAATCCACAAACTGATCATCGAAAACTAAGCTCGGGCGGGTCAAAAATGTAGAGAGAAGGTAGAAGGAATGAAGAAATAAGTTTTTCTCCAAATATTCCAGGGGCTAGAATACATATAGGCACGCCAAAAACACTGTTCAGTCGACTGAAGAGAGCACTTCAGTCGACTGAAGTGCCTCGAGAAACACAAACCGCCACAGTTCAGTCGACCGAACCACTTTGTTCAGTCAACCAAACTCAAAAAAAGCTGTTCAGTCGACCGAACCTCAGGGTTTTCAACTTACTATTTTATCTCGGTTTTGGTGTTCTAAGGCCAACCCAAACAAGCCTAAACAAGGTCCGGGAAAGCTTAAAACACATCTATACATGCTGTTTTACAACCTAAAACATATACCAAGCGTCGATGATATACAACATGAAGGAAAAACACAAACATTTATATATATCAAAATTAACAAGGTTCGGGGTCTCACAACTCGCCCCCTCTTAAGAAATTTTGCCCCAGAAATTCTCTACAGGGTCACGAGGTAAACAGATCTGGATATCTAACACACATCTCAGACTCAAGCTTCCAAGTCACTTCCTCAATCCCGTGATGAAGCCATTGAACATTGACATACGCAATCGTTCTCTCCCGCAGCACTTGCTCCTTTGTATCCAGAATCTTCACTGGGCGTTCCTCATACGTGACATCCTCATCAACTCACAACTCAGTCCAATCCAACATATGAGACGGATCTGGCTCATACCTCCGAAGCATAGAAATGTGAAAGACGTTGTGTTCAGATACTAACTGAGGTTGAAAAGCCAAACGGTATGCTACCACCCCAATCCTTTCCAGGATCTCGAACGGTCTAATAAAATGAGGTGATAGCTTCCCGCGACAACCAAACCTCATCAACCCTCCGCATGGCGAGACCTTCAGAAACACATGATCTCCCACTGTAAACTCTAACGGTCTCCTCCTCTGATCTGTATAACTCTTCTGGCAGCTTTGAGCTGTCACCAGACACTGACGACTCATGGTAATCTGCTCCGTTGTCTCTCATACTAAATCGGGTCCCAAAACAGCGGTCTCTCTCACCTTGTCCAACATACCGGCGATCTACACGGTCTACCATACAAAGCCTCATATGGTACCATCCTAATACTGGAATGATAACTGTTGTTGTATGCAAACTCTGCCAATGATAGGTGATCCTCCTAAGAATCCCAAAAGTCAAGCACGCACGCTCTCAACATGTCCTCCAAAATTTAAATGGTCCTCTCAGACTGACTATCGGTCTGAGGATGAAAAGTTGTACTACAAGTCAAGCTCGTCCCCAAAGCCACCTGAAGACTCTTTCAAAAGCGCGATGCAAAGCGCGGGTCTTGATCAGAAATGAAAGTCACTAGTACTCCGTGTAGTCGGACTATCTCTCGAATGTACAATCTACTCAATTGGTCCACTGGGTCTCTCACTCGAATAGGGAGGAAGTGCGCAGACTTCGTCAACCTGTCCACTATAACCCAAATAGCATCGTGCCCCTTCGACGAGCGTGGAAGTCCTGATACAAAATCCATAGTGACATTCTCCCACCTCCACTCGGATACAGGCAACGGCTGTAACAATCTTGCAGGTCTTGGTGTTTACTTGCTGACAAGTAAAGCATCGAGAAACGAATTGGATCACATCCCTCCTCATTCCCGTCCACCAGAACTGTCGGTGTAGATCGTGACACATCTTCGTGTCTCCTGGATGCACTACAAGACGTGAGTGATGAAACTATGTAGCACCTCAGTACGGCACGACTCTGGCACAAACAGATGTCCTGTCAACCTCAAACTCTGATCTGAACCCACTATCCATCATGCTGTGTCCTTCCCGCTACTAATGCGGTCCCGTATCATCTGAACCTCCTGATTAGTCCCCTGAGCCTCTAATACGCGTGCAATCAATGCAGGTTGTGAAGCTATAAAATATGAAGTCGCACCTCCCCCTGTCTCCCTAAGACACAGATCAAACTCCCCAACAACCCCGAGCATATCTCATTCTTGTAGAGCTACAGAAGCTAACGAGCCATGAGATTTCCTGCTAAGCGCATCAGCTACGACATTTGCCTTCCCCGGTTGGTACTGCAAATTAAAGTCGTAGTCTCCCAACAGCTCGATCCACCGTCGCTGGCGAAGATTCAGGTCTTTCTGTGAAAACAAGTATTTTAAGCTCTTGTGATCAGAGAAAACCTCAAAATGCTCACCATATGGATAATGCCTCCATGTCTTCAAAGCGAAGACTACGGCTGCCAACTCCAGATCATGAGTCGGGTAATTCCTTTCATGTATCTTCAGCTGTCGTGAGCCGTAGGCTACAACCTCACCTCCCTGCATCAATACATAGCCCAAACTGTCAAGTGATGCGTTGCAGTATACTGTATAGCCCAGACCTCGCTCAGGAATAACGAACACCGGTGCATAGGTCAATCTCCTCTTCAGCTCCTTGAAAGCTGACTCACAGGACTTGCTCCATACAAAACTGACTCCCTTGCATGTAAGGCGCGTCATCGGTGCTGCCAGCCTAGAGAAGTCCTACACAAACCGTCGATAACAACCTGCCAGACCGAGAAAACTACGTATCTCAAAAATATTCTTTGGTTGCTGCCAATCCGTCACTGCATCAGTCTTTGTCGAGTCCACTGATACCCCATCCTTCGACACCACGTGTCCAAGGAATCTCACCTCTCACATCTAGAACTCACACTTCTCGAACTTTGCATACTGGCGATGTTCTCTTAGAAGCTGCAAGACGACGTGCAGATGCTCCTCATGCAACTCCCTCGTGGGCTAATAAACCAAAATATCGTTCATGAACGTCATTAACAACCTGCCAGACTGAGAAAACTACGTATCTTAAAAACATTCTTTGGTCGCTGCCAATCCGTCACTGCATCAGTCTTTGTCGAGTCCACTGATACCCCATCCTTCGACACCACGTGCCTAAGGAATCTCACCTCTGACATCCATAACTCACACTTCTCAAACTTTACATACAAGCGATGTTCTCTTAGAAGCTGCAAGATGACGTGCAGATGCTCCTCATGCATCTCCCTCGTCGGCTAATAAACCAAAATATCGTCCACGAACACGACCACAAAACTGTCTCGGTAGGAGTGGAAAATACAGTTCATCAGACCCATAAATGTAGCTGGAGCGTTCGTCAGGCCAAACGGAATAATCGAAAACTCGTAGTGACCACAACGAGTCCGAAAGGCGGTCTTCGCTATGTCCTAGTCCCTAATCTTCAGCTGGTGATATCCTGACCTCAAGTCAATCTTCGAAAAGCAACGGGACCCTCTCAACTGATCAAATAAATCATCAATCCTAGGCATAGGATATCGATTCTTCACCATCACCTGGTTCAGCTTCCTGTAGTCTATACATAGTCTCGGTGACCTATCCTTCTTCTTCACAAACAAAGCTGGTTCTCCCCACGGCGATGTACTCGGCCGTATAAACCCTTTGTCCAGCAACTCCTGCAACTACACCTTGAGTTCACGCAACTCAGCAGGTGCAAAGCGATAAGATGGCATAGAGATAGGAGCTGTTCGTGGAACAAGATCAATGGAGAACTCCACATCACGGCTCGGTGGCAACTCAAATAGATTGTCAAGAAAGACGTCTGGATAGTCACACACCACAGGGCGTAACTCCCCTCGAACCTCATCTGGCATATCCAATCTGAGAGCAAAAAAGAGAGAATCCAAGTTCCCTCGAACTCACGCGGCACCTAGTACAGACACCAAGCTCTCATCCCGATCACCCACAAAGTAGAAGCAATCACCCTCTGGGGTACAGATCGACAATCTCCGTCGCTCACAATCTATATAGGCATGGTAGGTAGTCAGCCAGTCCATCCCTAGGATGACATCAAACATGGTCATATCTAGAATGATAAAATCATATTCTAAACAACAACCGACGACTTCGAGTACGCAGGATCTACAAACAAGGCTCAGCGTCACACTCTCACTAACTGGGGTCACCACACACAAGGTACTACCCAACCAGTCCATTTCTAACCCCAATGCAGATACAAAAGTAGAGTATATAAATGAATGTGATGCTCCCGTGTCTATAAGAACACTGGCACATGATCTAAAGACTAGAAGAGTACCTCTGATCATGGCCGGAGTAACAGCAGCATCAGACACCACTGGTGCTTTGGAAGCACTGCGATTAGCAAGCGCATAAGCCCTGGTCTGAGGCAGTCTGGTCTGTCCACCATAACTCTGAGTCGATGGCTGCCTCACTGACTAAGCTGAAGCACCTCCCTCCGTAAACCTAGAAGTATGAGCCATAGGCTACTGTAGAGCATGTCGCCTCTGCACAGATGAAGCAACCGACGCTTCTGTCGTGTCCTGGGCATTCCCCTCTCTGGGACACTATCTGCAAAAGTGTCTGGACTGACCACACCCAAAACAGATAGGTGGGTCTCTCACCTGTGACTAGACGGGTGCTGAACTCTGAGCCTGGCCCTTCTGCGGGCACTCAACTGAACGATGTTCCGGCTGTCCGCATCTATAACAAATCAACCTTCTTTGTTCTGGCATTCCTGCCGAAGCCACTGAAGGTGTAGGTGCAGACGACTGCGGCTGATAAGATCCAGTAAAATGAGAACTAGGTCCAAACGATCTCTGGTGCTTGTTCCCGCGCCTCTGATCCCCACTGCCCTGCTGACTCCCACTCTCTCTAATCCTGCGACTGTCTGCCAATGAGTTCTCAACTCGGATAGCTACTTCCACCAGTTTAATGTATACCTCCACATCTAGAGCTGCAACCTTATCCTTGATAGCAGGTCGAAGTCCCCTTTCAAACCTCTGAGTGCACAACTCCTCAGTCAATACCATCTCAGGTGCAAATCGCGATAGATTCGCGAACTTGGCCTCATACTGGACCACGGACAGATTCCCTTGAACAAAGGAGAGGACCTCCTCTCGGTAAGTATCTCTCGAAGATCTTGGGAAATACTTCTCCAAGAAGACTCTCGTAAAAGCAGCCCATGTCTCATCCACAGTGGTCTTGGCAAACTTCCACCACTCTCTAGCATCTTCTCGTAGTTGGAACACCACCAACATTATACGTAAAGCATCCTCCTCGATGTCCAGAGTATCAAAGATCGATGTGGTCACTTCCAACCACTCAGTAGCGACCTTTGGGTCTAGCTCCCCAGGAAAGATCGGAGGATCCAATCGCCAAAACTCCCGCATAGCTACAGAAGCCCTTGGCTGAGGAACCCGCACACTGGCCCTGGTCACTTCTGCCACAGCTCGCATAGCGGCAAGCATCTCCTGGACAACGTCAGCACCGCCCACTTGTTCCTATGGGGCATAAACGTCATCCTCCTCTGGAACCTGAACATCTGGAACCTGATCATAAGCACGACCTCGGCCTCGGCCACGACCCCATCCCCACACTCCCCGCGTGGACATAATTCTATAGGAAGCAATATAAACAAGATAAGCTTTCCCACAACATGTTACTACGTAATAGGAACACATAATCATGCTATCACCTAGACACATAAGATCATGTTAACACGTCTCCCATACCGAGGAGAACTAACATGACAAGCTCGTCCATTTGGATAACCTATTCAGATTTTCTGCTAGAAAACACGTCGGCCAAACGCGCTTCTAACTTGGCTTCCAAATTCCCTAAGGCAAGACTTATCAGTCTTGAGATTCAACCTCCAGACCTACATATACACAATTATCATACTCAGAAAGCTATTAACATGTTATAAACTGGCGTTTAAACACATACAAGCAAGCATACACAATCTACCTCACCAGGTGATAAACCCCTTTTCCCATGGCTCTTAGGTATTCGAACCTAGAACTCTGATACCAATTTGTCACGCCCCAAAACCCAGGGTCACGTGAAAATTCGCCATCCACCAATTTTACAGAAAATAGATTTTCAAACATTCAAATCCACCTGTTGAAATCAAAGAAAAACCCAAAATGCATCTCTCATGAACAGTAAACATCCTGTATAACATGCATAAGTATATCGCCTAATAGCGTACAAAACTACCTTCAGGGATAGGCATACCAAAAAGAAAAACTATAAAAGTCTTTCGCCACCACAAGCCCAAAATGATTTTCCATCTAAAAACCTACAAGTTTTCCCATCAGGCCAACACAAGCCTCCCAAATGGTTTTATTATCATAAAACCCTCTTTCCATCCTTAAACCCATGAATTTGCAAATAATGCAAGTAAACCATCATAGTTAAAAAAAATAGTAATCAAAACATTGTTCCCTCACAGAATGTACCATCGCGAAATAAGAAGAGTAAGATCCTATGTAACGACTCAATCACAAGAGGATACAGGTAGCAACTATAGACTCCTGTCCAGTATCTAACCCCCAGATATCGTGGGATTGCCTAGATACACACATGTTCTATACGGAGCACTATGAACGCAACCACTCAATTTACAGGTTATGACCCCGAAGGAGCTGAGCACCCATCCATCTCAATTTACGGGGACTAACCTGAAGGACCTGAGTACCTACGCTGTGCACGTTTTTTGACTTACACCGAGGGCAACTCGTGTCAAATACAAGTCATCCCGGTACATCTAGATAATCTTCAAAAAAAATAGAACTATAGCTCAACTACAAAACATTTTTCCCCAAAAATACATTATTCATATATTTAGATCCATCTTCAACAAGGAGATCACACAAAACATTTTCAAAATGTTTTATCCCGTTTTCAACAAGACGCTTCAAAACCTGAAACTCAACCCCGAAGGCGAGCTCCAAACCTCCAAAACATAAAATGTTGATATTTCCATCAAAATCCTCTATTTTCCAACAAAAATCACCGTTTTCAAGAATGCCCTTTGAAAATCATAAATCACATGTCATATAATGTACTAAACCAAGAAAAGCGAAAAATATACTTTTTACCCAAAAAATTAAGGTTTAAACATAGATATGAAATTTCATGCATTTTCTATCGGTGAAAAAGCATATACAATTACATATAACACCATAATCCAGCAGCAGGGTCTAGAATTCTACCTCATTGGGTCAACATTCGATGCCTAAAAAATTGGGTCTCGTCGGAACGAGAATTAGACCGGATGAGCGTGAAGCTAGCAGCGTGAATAATAGGGATCCACAAGCTGATCGTCGAAAACTAGGCTTGAGCGGGTCAAAAATGTAGAGAAAAGGCAGAGGAAATGAAGAAAGAAGCTTTTCTCCAAACATTCCAGGGGCTGGAATACATATAGGCACGCCAAAAATACTGTTCAGTCGACTGAAGTGCCTCGAGAAACACAAAATGCCACAGTCCAGTCGACCGAACCACTTGGTTCAGTCGACCGAATCTCAGGGTTTTCAACCTACTATTTTGTCTTGGTTTTGGTGTTCTAAGGCCAACCCAAACAAGCCTAAATATGGTTTGGGAAAGCTTAAAACACATCTATACATGCTGTTCTACAACCCAAAACATAAACCAAGCGTCGATGATATATAACATGAAAGAAAAACACGTTAACATTTATACATATCAAAATTAACAAGGTTTGGGGTCTCACAATTCGAGTCAAGATCAAGCAGTAGTATGGATCGAGGTGTGAGTTGGGAGTATGACAAAGTATCGCTGTACTTGATAAAGCCGCAACGTATCAACGTAAAAAATTCATCTTCTCATCAGGAGAAAATCACAAATTAATTTGTCGAGTCAAGATTTAACAATTCGAGACGAATTCGTGATAAAAATAATTTAAAAGTCGAGTTAAAATTTTAAAATTATTATCATCATGAGAAAATTACAAATTAATATATCGAGTTAAGACCTAAAAATTCAGGACGAACATGAGATAAAAATAATTAAAAAGTCGAGTCAAGACTTTAAAATTATTTTAAACTCCCCAAAATAGGCAAACAAACACATTATAGGGGCATAAAACGTAATCATAGCATAAGTACCTGGGGAGAAGGGCATAGGGTGCTTGGGGAGCAGAGCTTGGAAACCTAAGACGCCTTCAGGACATAGGGCACCTGAGGAGCAGGGCTTGAAAAACATAAGACGCCTTCTAGACTTAAGGTGCCTAAAGAGTAGGGCTTTGACAAACCTAAGGATAATCTCATAAACCGAGGAGCTAAACAATGCTTCGTATATGACTAGTATTTAAAAAAGTGTTTATCTGGCGCAGAAGGGCTTAGAAAACCTAAAGGTCGTCTCGCGAACCTAGGACCTAGACTACTCTTTGCAAATGACAAAGGTTTGAAAAAGAGTTTTCCAGGCGCACCAGGGCTTAGAAAACCTAAGAGTCGTCTCACGAAACTAGGACCTAGACAATGTTACGCATATAATTAGCGTTTTAAAATAGGGATTGCCTAGCGCACAAGGGCTTAAGGTGTCTAGCTCACCAAGGCTTGATAAATATAAGACGCCTTTTGGACTTAGGAATACCTAGATAATACTTTGCATATGACAAGGGTTTGAAAAAGGGTTTACCTGTGGCACTAGGGTTTAGGGTGCCTAACTCACTAGGCCTTGGTAGACCTAAGATGCTGTGTGGATTTAGGAATACCTAGACAACGCTTCGCATATGATTAGGATTTGAAAAAGGTTTTCCTGGCACACTAGGGCTTAGGGTGTTGGAGCGGAAATAAAAAATTGAACTGACGCCGTGACCGTAAAAAATAATGTGTGTGTTTATCATGAAAAACTGAGAACAATATTAATCTTAATAGCATAATACCTTTATGAAACTTGTCGAAAAATTTCAAGAAGTCCCGAATACATTGAAGACGACCTTGCAATCTTCTCACATATGTCCCGGACGTACTATAACGACCACGGTGTGTGGGCACCGATTCCGATCGAATACTTTTTCTCCTCTTAGTTTCTTCTCACACTTCTCTCCAAAAGGCAAAAATGATTTGCCAAAAAGAGAGAGGGGGCGGCGGCTATAAGAGGAGATTAGGGTTAGGGTTATCTTTATGGAGCCTCCCTTTTAATATATGGCCATATATCAAAAAGGATATTAAGT
>JAOTRH010213376.1:0-10798 GCA_034768845.1 Heliamphora exappendiculata | reverse complement strand
ACCCGCCAATTAAATTTAATTACTGACAATTTAATTTAATCGGTATCTTGATATTTCTTAAGCCCTTCCGCTTAACTTATTTGACTGCCGAATAATTTAATCCACCTGCAGGGTTTGGCCCGATTAAAACTTATAAGCATCCTTAAGAGGGTATCATCAATCCCGATCATTCGGGACGTAAATTTCGTCAATAATTAATATTTGCCATATAAGTAATACTGCTATCCAACTCACCGGGAATATAGACTCATATAAGATCGCATCCTCTAATAAATTAAATCAACGAATATTAAATATATGCAAATTAATAATTATTTTAGGATTAAGAGGATAAGCACTATTCATAATAACCTTGGGGTTTAAATTAATTTATATAGCCAGTAGTCAGTACTAAATTAATTACCCTAAATGTCCCGTTCAATACACACAAAGTGTACTGGCACAGAGAGTCGGAATAATAGACGACGCTATTATATGTTCCCCATAACCAAGACAGACCTACTAAAACTCTATGCCACAATTGTACCGATGGTATGTCCATTTTCATTTAAACTGTGAACATAAAACTTATATTTTGCAAGAACATAATATCTAGTCTTCTGTATGTAAGCCGTACTCTACACACTATATTAAATACTATACAAAATATTGGATATCCATGCATAACAAAGAAATGATATGCATACATTGCTCATAAAGATTTTCATGAAATGGAAAACTAATTTTATTAAAATAAAATTAAATACTAAAAATATGATTTTTAGTATACCAACCCTAACAATATGGGCGTGTGTGCCAAAGAAGTGTATAAGTAAGGCAGAAACAATGTGTCTGTGCATGTGTGTCGAAGCATTGTATTAGTATGTCAAAGTAGTAGATCAGGACTAGTAGTGTACCATAACATAATATGAAAATGTATCAAGCGGGCACACAAGCCCAAGTGAGAATGGGCACACAGGCCTCCGTGTTTGGAGACAGAAGAAATAAAAATCATCAGCAGTCTGAAAGTAAGTCACTCCCACTGGGTCCTCTTTCTCTAAGCTATATAGCCTTCCTAGGAAGACTCCCCTGAAGATGATCCCATCGAGCCAGTCTCCTCCTCCGTGCCCGTATGAACCGCACAGGAGGTCCGAGCTCTGGAAGAAGAGCCAGCAATAGAAGTAGTAGCAGCAAAAGTAGATGCGGAGGTCCGTCTTGAGCTTGCAGTTCGAAGAACAGGTGCAGTATGACCACCCGAGTCCTCGGACCACCACCTCGACCACGCTGAAAGAAGAAAAAGACGTGTGCCGGATATGCATAAACAGAAGAATAAAAGGATGCAGGAGTAAAAGAGATAAGCAGAGTAAAGATGTACCACAGCTGGTATGGGTGTTCAAAAAATCGTTTAAACTGTTAAATCGATCCGGACTAATGCAAATCGTATGGTACGATTTGATTTTTTTGGTGAACGGTTTAGTTCCGGTTCCAAATAATTAGGAACCATTCCTTAGGATTCGGTTCCCAGATTAAACTTCAAAAAACCATATAATACCGAACCGATCCATTACTTATTAATAATATTTATATTGTGTATTATATACAAGTAAAAAATTTAAAAATACTATTTATTTTATTTTACTTCTTTTTTTATTTTCTCTTTTTTTTTTCTCATACCATCGTAATATTATATAATTTATAAACTATTGATAATGGATGAAAAAGTAATAAAATATAATTCATAATTTATAAAAACAAAAATATCTTTTTATAAGAATATGAAACAAGTGATAAAAGAAAATGTAAAATAAATAATATAAATACAAAATAAAGATTTAATAGAAAAAATAAAACAAATAAATATATAATTTTTTTAAACATAAAATATGAAACAAATATTTATCCTTAGAACCGTGGTTTCAAACCGGAATTGAACCGTTATTTGTTGGTTCGGTTAGGTTCGATTCTATGATACTTACAGTTCGGTTCTTGTTCTTAAACTCTTAGAACCGTTCAAAATAGTTTCGTTCTTGGTTTAGCTCAAAATCGAATCAAATCGGACCGTGTATACCCCTAACAGCTGGGCCACCACGAGTGGCGAGAGGCTCCTCACCCCAGGCACAGAAGGCCGCATCCCAGCGGCGAACCAGAACCCTCAATCCCGAGATCAGGCGGAGGGACTCATCACACCACGCCCTAGGCATCTGTCAAAAGCAATGGTCATATCAAAACAGCTAAATAACAGAATCAGTATCAGGTCAAGTATCGAGATTAGTACGAAGAAAGGCAAAATATCGTGCAAAGAAGAGTAGAGGGCAATAAAGGAACACACATGCTCTATGCCAAGGGAAGAAGTATCTCTTGAAAAGCCGGCGCGGGAATCTGAATACGATGAAGATCCCCATCTACGATGGTGTCTACTGTTCATGAAAGCTCAGGCTAAATGGGACTAAGAGCAGCAGAGGGAGGGGCTCATCGAATAGCTCTAGGTCCCATAGTTGGCATCAGTCTTTTTTTGGCAAAAGCAGTGTAGTCATGATCTACAACCTCGATCAGTGTGGCAGCATCAACTCCCTCTATGGCACGAATGACCTTAACAGTACGAAAGGACTCGGTCTGGGGCATCCCGACCGGAGGAGCCCTCGGGATACGGAAGTGGTCGTACCCCATGGACTGCCGAACAACACTTGCGGCAGAATGGCCCCTCAAGTAAGATGTGAGTCTGGGCAACCTCACGGCTCCACATTAGGTCCACCCCTACCCGCTCCTCCATGCCTGCCCAAATATCCAGTGGACCTGAAAGATGGAAAAACATGTTAGTAAGCAGGATTCACATAACAGAATAACTAAAAAGAAGAGGCAAGTAGAGATAAGGTGACGAACCATATCAGGAATAAGATTGTCCAAGAAATGTCTGTCATCATCAATGCATTTTCCTCCAGGATTCAAACCATGAAAGTGCCTGGCCCACCTGGCTGGTCTAGGGATCACCAACGGATCATCACAGAAGTTCAAGAGCTGGCGCATGCCCAACAACTCATATGCCTGCTGCTACAAAGATTAAGAAGAAAGACCAGTACATTTAATTCAAATATGCTAATATGGAATAGAGGAAAAAGAAGACAAAAACAGAGAAAGTGGTTGTACCTCCCAGAGGCGCCAGTAGCCACCAACGCTCAAGTCAAAAGTGCTCATGCAGGAGCTCATATATCTGTTGGAGGCAAAACTGTCAAGATTTTTATTTTTGTAAACGATTAACGAAAAAAATTAACTGGACTGGTAAACGCCAAAACGGGCTCCAGATAAAAATTTTTGATGCTGAATGATCAAAATAAAACCCATGCATCCGAAGTTATTTTAGAAAAATACATTTTTACTGGTCGAATCTTCAACTACGATTTGAATCCGAGTTAAAGCTCCTGTCAGATCTTCTACTGTATTTCCTTATGTGATTCCCGGATATAGTGTGGGCTATAATTCTCTGAGAACTCGTACCGACAGAACCAAGACAGCTTTAGTCTTAGAAGACAAGTTATGAAACTAGTTCAGTCTATCCGCATATATGTAGGGTTATAGCAGGGACCTAGGGAGTAATTATGAGTAAGACTTCTAGTGGAATACAGACACGTATCAGCGATTTCTGCAATTAAGCAAGCATCATAGCAGTATCTGCAATTATGGAAAATCAGTAGTGGTTAATTGCACCATGGCCCATAATCTCAAGACCATATAGCATTGAGCTCCAGTTATTAAATGCTTACCATTTCTCCTCACGTTAAGATTCTCGATACCCGCTAATTAAATTTAATTACTGACAATTTAATTTAATCGATATCTTAATATTCCTTAAGCCCTTCTGCTTAACTTATTTGACCGCCAGATAATTAAATCCACCTGTAGGGCTTAGACCAGTCAAAACTTATATGCATCCTTAAGGGGATATCGTCAATCCCGATCTTCGGGATGTGGATTCCGTCAACAATTAATATTTTTCATATAAATAATACTATTATCCAACTCATCGAAAATATAGACCCATATAAGATCGCACCCTCTAATGAATCAAAACAACGAATATTAAATATACGCAAACCAATAATTATTTCAGGATTAAGAGGATAAGTACTATTCATAATAACCTAGGGGTGTAAATTAATTTATATAACAAGTAGTCAGTACTAAATTAATTACCCAAAATGTCCCGTTCAATACACACAAAGTGTACTCGCACAGAGAGTCAGAACAATAGACGACGCTATTATCTATTCCCCGTAACCAAAACAAGGTTACTAAAATTCTACGTTACAGTCGTACCGATTGTATATCCATATCTATCTAAACTGTGAACATAAAACTTATATTTTGTAAGAACCTAAAATCTAATCTTCTGTGTGCAAGCTGTACTCTACACACCAGATTAAATACTATGCATAATATTGGACATCGATGCACAATATTAAAAAAATGATACACATACATTGCTCATAAAGATTCTCATAAAATAAAAAATTAATTTTATTAAAAAATAAAATTAAATATTAAAAATATGATTTTCAGTATACCAACCCTAATCAGAACCGTGTAATGTAAGCCTTTTGGGCGGATATATTAAATGTATGTATGCTTTAATTTCTGAGTAAATATCGGGTTGGGAATTTTATTTTTTAAGTAATTAATTGTAATATAAAAGAAAGAAAAAAATATAAATTTTCAAGGGGCATACCCCAGGTAATTACATGATTAACCAGTAGGAAAACCTCCTACAACACAGAATGTCACGCCCCAAATACTAGGGTCACGCGAAAGCCCACCAAAATATCGTTTATGTAAATAATGTTTTCATAAGAAATTAAATGTGCAACATTTGGATAAAATTCCCACAGTTCAACTCTCATAAACTGGAAAACATGCGATCTCATACATGAAATAAATATATTCCCTGAAGGCGTACAAAACCAGTCTTCTGAGACATGCATCACATGTGTAAGTACATGTCCAAAATAGGAAACTACAACTAGTCTTCTGCCACCACAGGAATCTAGGTCAACTCCTCATGCTCACTTGAAAAGGTTTATAGTAAAATCCCAAACCGTGAGCCAAAATCCAATAGAACATAGACAGTAAAACTGTAAAGTAGACTATGCAATCATAAGCATACGGGATCAACCACAGGAGCCAAAAGGGTTTTTTTTCCAACCCACAAGATTTCTATCAGACTAACACGAGCCTCAAAAGGTTTTATTTCACAAAACTCCACATTTTTCATTATTCAAACTATGCATATCATCCTAACAGATATCATGCTGTAGTTAAGAAAAAGTTGTAAAAACACAGTAAGCTCCACTCAGGCCACTCAACCGAGGAAAAAAATAAAATGTAATCATTTGTACCGACTATGCCATACAGATAAAGGTAACAACTATAGACTCTTGTCCATTATCCTTGTCCTCAACCACTTAAGGCCTGCTAGATAATGACAAGTTCTATACGAAGCCACAACAATAAAGCCACTCATGGGACAACATACTTCTTTACGAATTTCCACGACCGTTAGACGAAGCTAACCAAACCACGTTTAGGGGGATTAACCCGAGGGACCGTAGCAAACCCATTATGCCCACGTTTTTGGACTTCCACCAAGGAACAATAGAAGCCCAACTCAAAACCACACACTGTCACGATACATCTATGGAAACATTTAAAAATCCACCTGTAGCTCAACTACAAAAACCCACAAATAGTTTATACAACACGCGTATAAAAGAGATTCAATCCATCAAAGTGGAGATCTAAAATCATTTCCAATAAAACATTTAAGAGTTGAGACTCAACCCCGCGGGTTAGCTCCAAACCTCCACAAAGTTATTTTTCACCATTTTCTCAAAACACCTCATTTTCAAACCTCAATTTTGAAAACTACGAAGACCACGTACCCGAAATATGTATACAACCAAGAAAAGGCGTAAAAACCCACTTTTACCCAAAATTAAGGTTTACACATGAAAATCGCATTTAATGTATTTTTTACCTAATGAAAATACCTATAATCACATATATCACTCTTATACAACAGTAGGGTCTAGAATTCTACCTCGGAGAGTCAAGAACTCGATGTCTCAAAATTGAATGACGTTAGAACAAGAATTCGACCGGATGGATGCGAAGTCCTTGGCCCCGATAAGGGATTAACCCAAAAACCAAGCCCAAGGCCCTCAAAGTTAGAGAGAAGGCAGAGAAAAGAGGTTTCTTAGCTGTTAAAAAAGGTTTTAAACAAATATCTCCGCCATTGGGATACTTATAGAAAATAGAAAATTACACTTTCAATCGACCGAACCCCTCAGTTCAGTCGATCGAACTCAGAAAACTTGGTTCAGTCGACCGAACCATCCCCTCTAGTCTATCGAACTCAATACCAGAAGCATATTGGAACCTGTTGTCGTTTCTCAGCCCAACAACCAACCCAATCAACCTAAACAAGGTCCAGGAAAGCGTGAAACACTTCTACACATGCTGTTATTCAACTTTAAAGCATAACTCATGCATCGAGGCTATTCATATACCGAAATAAACATGTCAAATATATAAATAACCAAAAAGAAAAGGTTCAGGGTCTCACAACTCTCCCCTCCTTAAGGAATTTCACCCCCAAAATTTACAACAAGGTCACGAGATAAACGGGTCTGGGTATTTAGCACGCATCCCAGACTCAAGCTCCCATGTCGCTTCTTTAATCCCGTGATGAAGCCATAGGACCTTGACATAAGCAATCGTTCTCCCCCGCAACACCTGCTCCTTTGTATCAACAATCCTCACTTGACGCTCCTTATAAGTGGCATCCTCATCAACCCCCAGCTCAGCCCAATCTAACAGGTGTGAAGGATCAGGTTTGTACCTCTGAAGTATAGAAACGTGGAATACATTATGCACAGATGCTAACTGAGGTGGCAAAGCCAAACGGTATGCGACTTCTCCAATCCTGTCGAGGATCTCGAATGGTCCAATCAAGCGCGGTGACAGCTTCCCGCTACGACCAAATCTCATCAAACCTTTACGTGGTAAAACCTTCAGAAACACATGATCCCCCACTACAAACTCCGAAGGTCACCTCCTCTGATCTGTATAACTCTTCTGGCGGCTCTACGCTGTCATAAGGCGCTGGCGAATCACGGTAACCTTCTATGTCGTCTTTTGTACCATATCTGGTCCCAAAACTATGGTCTCCCCCACATTTTCCCAACACACGGGCGATCTACACGGTCTACCATACAAAGGCTCAAACAGTGCCATCCCAATACTGGCCTGATAGCTGTTATTGTATGCAAACTCTGCCAACGGTTAATGATCCTCCCACGAACCTCTAAAATCAATGACACAAGCCCTCAGCATATCCTCCAGAATGTATATGGTCCTCTCGGACTGACCATCCGTTTGGGGGTGAAAAGCAGTACTGAACATCAAGTTCATCCCCAAAGCCTCTTGACGACTCTGCCAAAAGCACGATGTGAAGGCGGAGTTCCCTCCCTCCTTCAATAGGCGGAGTGGCCTCTTTTGAGAATCACCTTCTGAAGTTATAACAAGGATACAAGAGTAGGATCCAAATTGGATGTACAAGATCAGTTCCTTTATTGAGCAAATGGATACAATAAAAGCACACTAATATTCACTCAAAAGTACATACAAGTGAAAAGCTCAATGGAGGATTTCTAAGGTTTTTTCTAAAAAATAATCCATAAAAATAAAGAATTTGAAGAACAAAATTGATATATACGAGATAGTTGATTTGAAGGTTTGAAGTATTTAAAATAAGAGCTCAAAGACTCTATTTATAGGCCAAAAGTTCGTACCAGCCGTTGGGCCAAATAAGAAAATGTCAAACTAGCCATTAAGTTCAAAATTCAAAAATTAGCATGTTCGGTCGATTGAAGAAGCTAGTTTGGTCGACTGAACCTGACTTCAGTCGACTGGATCGAGTGATCAGTCGACTGGCTGCGACTACTCAATTGTCCCAACTTCAAACGCCCATAACTCCTTCATTCGAACTCCGAATAGGGTCATTCTTGTGTCCAATTGAAGCCCCGAAAGTCTACTTTCCAATGGTTCAAGCCTCATAAAAAAATTTATTTTTTACAAAAAGTTATGGCCAACATACCAAAGGTATGCCAATTTTCTTCACACAAATTTTGCATATTTTTTGCCGAACTTCTTTTGAAATATTTTAAAACATATTTTATGCTTTGAAAATGATTTGTTATGAAATGTTTAACCAACCTATGATCCAACTAAGGTCTCTTATGAGCTTTCACACATATAACCAATGGTATGTGAACTTACATAGATCCTAGTGCATTTACACTTTGAAAATCTTCAAGTCCTTCAAGTTCTTTTCTTGTCTTCTTGGTTTTTCTCTTGTTCCATGGATCTTAGCCGCTTGAATATGATCTTCATGCTTCATAGCTTTTATTTTTCTTTCTCAATTGTGCTTGTGTCATTAAAGTCCTGTGAACACACTCAATTTGTACAATTAGAAGCTTTAGTTTGTTACCATCAAAATAGGTTAAAACTTAGTTAGGCCAAAAATCTCCCTTTTTGATGATGACAAATAAAGAGCAAAATAAGATTGCCTTTACAAGGCTCCCCCTCACAATATGCATATTACCAAGATTTAGAAATATAACGCAATTAATTCATAGACTTTGAATATTTCAAGTGACAAACATTTAGGCACATTTTAACCGATATATGTGAAAACATTTGACATATCAAAACATTTGAAATATAAGCTCTCCCCCTTTTTACATATCAAAAAGATTTAATCATTAAATGCAAAGTATACGCTCTTTTTTTCATATCAAAAGGATTGTTAAAATAATAATACTTATTTTGCTTAAACATTCTCTCCTTTTTGACATCATCAAAAAGTAGAAGCTCAAAAAATAAAACTTAATAAAAAATCATTTTTCCACTCTTTGATATTGTATCATTTGATAGAAAAATAAGATACCAATTATTAGAAAACCAATTGCCAAATTAATACTAATTGATATGATACCAATTGTTATTCGATATTAAGTTATACCAATTGATAAACTGACGCCAATTGCTATTCATAGGTAGAAATATAAATAATACCAATTGTTAACCATTCTCTCCCATTTTCTAAGAAAGCCATTGAAAGTTGTCATTTTTACACCAATAATGAAGATAATAACTTTTCATGAAAGCACTTTTTGGATGTTAAAACAATACCTATTTCGAAGCATGGGTAAATAATATGCAAATGGCTTCCAAAGTAGCTATTTGTGTATAGGTTGAAATCTTATACCATAGCTTAAAACTTTTTGAACAACAATTCCATATATATTGGATTCAATAAATATTCATGTCAAAAAAATATTTCTCCAAAGTATAGCACATAATACCAATTGTTATGACTTTTTAGACAATAATATCAAATGTTACTAAAAAAGTCATTTTTAATCTTCATTCAAATCTAATACCAATTGATATAAATTATGAGCACAATTTGATCTTATCAATTTCAATAATTATTTATGACAAAAAAATATAAACATTTAGAGCTCATTGTCATTATACTTAATGAGTATGAAAATTGAGCATTAAAAAATTAAGGCATAGTATGAAATGATATTTTCAACAAAGATATTTATGCTCCAATTTGCATATGTATGACTTTCAAAAAGATATTTGTGTTCTCTAAGTCATAGCACATAAGATTTTCAGCAAAAATATAATGCATGACTTAAGCACAAGAAAATTATTATGATCCATATCAAAAGCACATTTCTATGTTTAATGATCCAATTTATATAAAAATGATATTTAGCTATTGCAAGTCCTTTAAGTTCTTTTCTTTTCTTCTTGGTTTTTCTCTTGTTCCATGGATCTTAGCTGCTTGAATATGATTTTCATGCTTCATGGCTTTCTTTTTGTTTTCTCAATTGTGCTTGTATCATTAAAGTCCTGTGAACACACTCAATTTGCACAATTAGAAGCATTGGCTTGTTATCATCAAAATATGTTGAAACCTAATTAAGCCAACAATTTGTCCATATGAAGGGTTCGTTGCGAAACGATTAATTTGGGATTATGTGATGGTTAACACTTAGCTGTATATAATAGTATCATCTCCATCTGAGTCACTGCTATTATATACTATACCGAAGTTATATCAGCTATTTAATTTTACTTGGTAGGGTCAGTTGTCTAGATAGTAAAATTAAATAAAATTGGTATGTCTGGTCTTATGAAGGATAGTAGACGCCTTCCTATCGAGGCATACAATTCTAAGGTACCAGGCTACTGGTGAATTAATTTTAAAATAGTTAAGGGAACCAAATTAGAATAAATTCAAAATTTTACTCGTCATAATTAACGTTTTTTTAATTATGTGATTCTCAAGACTAAAATGGCTTTCAACCCACTCTCTTTAATACTCAAAGAAAACAAATTAACGGGACTGAATTTTCTTAACTTGAAATATAACTCGGATATAGCTTTAACTACAAGTGGTATTCCTTCAATACTAGAAAATGTGTTTATTTCTGAAAAAGGTTCTTCCTCTGAGCCGAAAGGTATGAAGAAGAAAAAGTTTTAGAAATAGGGAGACACGATTTTCATGGTAGTTAGTGGGCTACAAAATGGTGTGAAAAAGCCGAAAGGCATATGTTTTCACTGCAATCAGACCCAACACTGGAAAAAGCTATGTCTAGTATTTCTCAGAAGGTAGAACAAACATGGTAATTTCTATTCACTGGTTGTGGAAACAAGTTTAGCGGTGTTATCTACCGGTACCTGGTGTGTA
>JAOTRH010213365.1:0-10799 GCA_034768845.1 Heliamphora exappendiculata | reverse complement strand
CATTGCAACTTACATTCAAACACCTGAGCTGCCATCTCCAAAAATCATAATCTTTTATGACCCAGTAGTACTAGGTGTCCTTGAGCTTGCCCGCACATCCGATAGGAACCCGCAACGATATTACGGTCAAAGCGAAATCCGCCATTGGAATTAGTGGTCGTTGTCAGGACCTTTTGCCACATTCTCCCCGTTAGATAGGGAGGCAGCCTTTCCATTGTCACGCTAGCATTAGGAATTAACACGCCGCTTTCATCGACCAACGTGCCTGCTAGGGAGTAGTTGGGTTGGCTGACGGGTGGTTGTGCCATGACTGGCAGTATGACCAGACTGAGAAATGCAATTGTCCGCATAGTGGCTTAGTTAGTCTTCCACCACCCCGCATAAGTCCATACCGGGCTTGCAACTGCGTTCTGCCAGTTGCCGACGCTCGAATAAATGTGAGTGGGGTCAGAGGCGGACGATAGAAATTGAATGCTGAGGGATAAGTTTGCTACGAACTGCTCAGTAGTGAATTGTGACGATCCAGCATGAATCGTACAATAGCCGTTCGTGAGGTCGAACCCTCCGGACCGCACTGTAGAGGGTGAAGTTGTGGTCCACTGATTTGTCCCGTTGGCTGCGTCCAGATAAAGAGCATCTGAGGCAGGATAATAAATGAAATGGCAGCTGCCGTTTGTTCCGAAGGCGGGCCCGCCCGCCCCCGAGACGTTGTCGCCCGGAGAACCAAAGAAGCCCTGAATCCACTCGATATTACTGGAACCTCCATGCGCCGCGAACGTGAATGTTTCCTGCGCAGCGCCCGGTCGGCTCGGTGCCGCCACAACACTACTTCCGCTGAGTGCGCCGGGGCAGCGATAGGGCACTGGTGATACTGGATTGGCACCTAGCGATCTGGGCGTAGGCAGAGAAATGCCGTCTGTTGTGGTTGCTGGAGCTGGGCCTAGATAATTGATCAAACCAACTGTAGGAAAACTTCCAACAGGTTGAGGGTAGAAGCCATTAGTGCCAGACAAATTCAGGCCGCTGAAAGTTAGCCGACTGGGCTGAAGTTGGTCGAACAAGACGACCCCGTAGTTTTGCCCTGTTGCAGTGTTTCCAGAAAATGATATGTTCTGCGAATCTCTCGGAGTTGCATCACAGCCGCCAGTCGCTCCCGCTGCCGGCCTGAGTTCCATTTCGAACTCCGCCGGCGATTTGTAGCCGATGGCCGAGTGCAGCCGTTTCCGGTTGTAGACCTTTTCCAGAAACGTGCCGATGGCGGCTTTGGCCTCGGCGAGGTCGCGATATTCATTGCGGTGCACCTCCTCATACTTCAGAGTCTTCATGAATGATTCGCAGGCCGCGTTGTCCCACGGATTGGCTTTGCGTGACATGCTGATCCGGATGCCGTTATCTTTCAACACCGGTGTAATCGCTGCTGGCATACTGTGGACCGCGATCGGAGTGATGGACCAGCCCCGGCTCAACCACCCGCCGCGACAAGGCCATACGCAGAGCACCGAGCGTCAACTCATCTTCGAGCGTCCGGTCCAGTGCCCAGCCGATCAAGCGTCGTGAGTAAGCATCCAGAATCACGGCCAGATAAACGAACTCCGCCTGCAGCCGAATGTAGGTGATATCGGCCACCCAGAGCTGATCGACGCCGGTCAGTACCAGTTCCGGCTTCAGGTTCGGATAGACTTTTCGTCCATGATTCGACTCTGTCGTGATCACGAACTTCCGCCGGCGCACGCACAGCAGGTTGTCCTCGCGCATCAGCCGGTAAACTTTCTTCCAGTTCACTGTCCAGCCCTGCCTGCGCAGTTCATGGGTGATGCGCCGTCTTCCGTAACTGGGCCATTCGAGCGCGATCCGCTGAATCGCATCCCGAAGATCCATGTCCGGATCGATGGCTTGGGCGGCATCCTCGCCGAAGCGATAGTAGCCGGCCCGGCTTACTTGGGCCAGCTTCACCATTCGCTTCACTGTCAGTCCGCGGCGGCTCTTCACTTCTTCTTTGACCTTGCCGAAAACCGCGGATTCCCATTCAACACCTGCAGCATCCGCGCTTCCTCGATGCGCTGCAAGCACCCCTTCAAAAAATCGATCTCCAGCGCCTGCTGTCCGACTTTCCGTTCCAGTTCGGCGACCCGGCCCTCGCTCCCGCGTGGCTTGCCGTTGCCTGGAAAGGCATTGCCCGGTCCCTGACGGATCCCGGCGCCAGCGGTGCAGCACGTTCGGACTTACCTCCAGTCCGCGTGCTACCTCTGCCATCGAGACTCCCTGTTCCAGCCGCCGGACGGCGGCCAGTTTAAACTCCTGCGTGAACTGCCTGCGTGACAATCCCATGACTCAATTCTCCATTCGCTGAAAAATGAGTCTTAACCGTTTGTCTCAAAATGGGGGACCACTCCAATTACCGCTTCTGATCTGATCAAAACAACACCTCGCAAGTTTGTTCTATCAGTCAATAGCCCGGCTTGCCCCCACTAAGGTGCGAGAGCCTTTTGTAGATGTGGACGTTTTGCGGGCTTAACTGGGTCATGTCGCTTAAGGCGCGGTTTTCGTAATATCCGGAACCTTGAGCCGGGCCGCGATCTCGCGTAGTTCCGGAAAGGCGCTCGGGGGGCTCTTCACGTCCTTCCTCAATTGGATGACTTGCTGGGCCACATGAAGAGCTTCGCGTGTGTGGTCGCGGGCTGCTTCGATAAAGCCGCGCCGTTCTTCGAGAGCGGCCCGGGCTGTGAGGTTCTCGGCTTTGAGACTGATCGCGTCGATATCGTCAGGCAACTCCGCCAACACCTTCGCAATCACGCCTTCGCTTTGTCGGCAGGCAAGCTCCGCCTCGGGCCAGCGCTTGAGCTCTCGCAACCGATCGGTGCGGTTGGCGAGGTAGTTGGCGCGAAGAGACAAAGCGCGGTGATCGATCGGCCGGAGTGTATCGAGCGTATCCAGAATTCCTCCGGCTTCGTCGAGCGCGGCTAAGGACTCCGAGGCACGATCCTTTACCGCCAGTTGGAGTGCATAACGCGTGATCATCACATAGGCTTGGTCCAGCACGCGGCGGTTGCCGGGGTCGCGGGCCAAGTTGGCGTGCGCCATGTCGTACATCTCCTTGCACAAAGGGAGCACCGTTGGCTCCATCTCAGGCCGCTCGCCGGCCAGGCGGCGTGTCTGGGCGCAGCGATTGGCCAAGAAGTTCAAGCGCATATGCCACCACTGTGGGCTATTTCGGTCCGCGGGAGGCATGCGATCCAGAATCGCGATTGCGTCGGTCACTGCCTGGACTGCGCGCGCATGATCACCCATCGCGCCCACCAGGGTGCCGAGACGGTTCTTGGCATCCACAACCCGGTAAGCGAGCGCCGGATCATGAGGGAAGCTCTGCAGCGCTTTTTGCCCCAAGTCGGCCGCGTCGCTGATCCATGGAACAGATTCTTTGATCTTGTGCACATCATAGAGCGCCGACGCCTTCATCGCCTTCGTCCGGACGAGGGCACGGAGAGAGAGGAGATCGTTCGGATACGCCGCGTAAAGCTCTTGGGCGCAGGACAAAGCTTCCTCGGCCGGCGCGATCATCTTTTGAGGGTCAGTATCCCCCCAGTACTGTGCCGTCTCGTCTTCCACATCTACAAAAAGCGCCCGTTGCGCCGGGGTTCCGTGACGATCGTCCCCCAGGCGGCGCAGAATCGCGGCTGCCTTGTTGAGATCATCGATCCGAAGTTTGGTTTCTTGGGTATCGCCCTCGATCGCCGCGAGCCGGTAATGGGATGCGGCTAGTTCGCGGAGCAGTTGGGGATCCGAACTGTTCTGGCGCTCGAGACGAGCCAGGTATTCGCGAGCCGTAGCCGCCATTTTCTTGCGAGCCTGCAGCGTACCCGGCGTATCGCGGACTGAAGCTTCAAAGTCGAAGATAAATGAGCTCGCCAGTTCGCGTACCTGGTTGAAGTTCTCCCGCGCCAAATGGGCCTGATAGAGTGACACCGCGGTCCCGGTAATCGCTGACACAACCGCTAGAGCTGCCGCGGCGGTCGCCAGGGCGTTGCGGGCAATGAATTTCCGCAGCCGATACCAACCGGAATCCGGTGTGGCTAGCACGGGGCGCCGCTCCAGATATCGTTCGATGTCCGCCGCCAAAGCCAGCGCGGACTCGTAGCGCCGAGTGGGCTCGGGGTGAAGAGCTTTGCCCAGGATGCTGTCCAGGTCATTCCCAAACGATGGCGCCCCACGATGGGGCGCCTTGCCGGTCAGCAGGAAATGCAGGATTGCGCCCAGACCGTAGACATCGGTCGCGGTTGTCAGTTCGCCTCCCGATGTCTGTTCGGGGCTGGCGAAATCGGGGGTGAATGCGATGGTTTGGGTCGCGGTGGAAAGGTTCGAATCGAGAGCCTTGGCGATGCCGAAATCGAGGAGCTTGGGCTGTCCCTCGGGCGTAACCAGGACGTTGGACGGCTTCAGATCCCGGTGGATGATCAGCTTGCGATGGGCATGATCCACCGCCGAACACAGCGGAAGAAAAAGTCGAAGTTTAGCTGGAGTATCGAGAGCGTATTCCTCGCAATACCGGTCAATGCGCTCGCCGGGGACGTACTCCATCGCGAGATACGCAATGCCGTCGGGCCGCGTGCCGCCATCGATGAGTCTTGCGATGTTCGGATGCGAAAGGCCCGCCAGAATTTGGCGTTCCTGCCCGAAGCGATCGTTCGCTCGCGGATCGAACCACGATCCTGTGACCACTTTGATCGCCACTTCCTGATGTAGCACGCCATCGACGCGGCGCGCCAGAAAGACCGCCCCCATGCCCCCTCGACCCAGAAGCTTCGTAGTTTCAAACGCGCCAAAACGCTGCGGGCGCTGCTCGTACTCATCGAGCTCAGCGTTGATAGCCGTCTCGAGCGGTTGTTGCTGAGCGCGAGCGTCGGCCGCGAGCAGCGCTTCGAGCTGCGTGCGCGTGGAGGCGTCGAGAGAATCTAGAAAACTCGCGAGTTGAGCGGACGGCAGAGATGTCGCTTGCTGAAATAGCGCACGAATGTCCCCAATCGCCCCGTTCATGAAGGCGAGTATAGCGAGAAGTTTTGGATCTTTCGCGCATTCTCCTGCCCATTTACGCATTCACACTTTTGCGGCGATCCGTTCACCGCACACGGGGGAGACAGGATGTTACGGAGTCTATGTTTAGGAGCGCTGCTGGGCACGGCGGCCGCTGCTTTGGTCCAGGCGCAACCGAACTGGGTGCAGCAGTCGCCCGCCACCAGCCCCAACGCCCGCGAAGCCGCCGCCATGGTGTGGGATGGTCTCAACAAACAGGTCGTCATGTTCGGCGGCTGCACCGATTCCGCATGCCCCTCCGCCGATACCTGGGTCTGGGACGGGCGCACCTGGACCCAAAAGACACCGTCGACCGCCCCGCCCGCACGCCACAACCACTGCATGGTCTACGATTCCGCGCACCAGCAGGTGGTTCTCTTTGGCGGACAGGGAAGCAACGGGAACCTCAACGATACGTGGGTCTGGGATGGCACTAACTGGACTCAGAAAACTCCTGCCGCTACGCCGTCTAGACAGGAATGCTGGGCGTCTTTCGCCTATGACGAACTCCACCAGCAGGCCATCCTGTTCTCACGTACTTCCTCAACTTCAACCGCGAGCAAGACCTGGCTTTGGGACGGCTCGAACTGGACCCAGTTGAATCCGGTTAATACGCCCCTGGTCAGCTTCAACTCGATCCCCAACTCCAACCCGCTGTTGGCCTACGATCGTGGCCGCCAGCAACTCGTCCTCGCCACTTTCGCAACCAATCAATCCCTCTACGCCGTCACCTGGACGTGGGATGGCGCCAACTGGAATAGTGTGGCGCAGACCGGGCAGGTCAGCATCGACTCCAGTCCCGGGCAAGCTGCTTACGATCCCGTTACGAAACAGATTCTGTTTTTCCAGATAGGACAGCAGACCTACAGTTGGAACGGCTCGGGCTGGTTCCTGGTCACTCCTGCTACCAAACCGCCCGACCGCATTCTGCCAGGCATGGCGTTCGACGAAGTCAATCAGCAGATGGTCCTCTTCGGAGGCAGCGGGAATAGCTCATCCGGACTCGCGAGCGATACCTGGACCTATGGCTACCCGACGCTCGATTGGACCCAGCAAGCTCCCACGTCCATCCCGCCCGGCCGCGCGTTTGTCGCCATGACCTTCGACGGCAAGAACAACAACACAGTGCTCTTCGGCGGAAAGACCACCGGCAACGTCTACCTGGGCGATACCTGGATCTGGGACGGCAGCAACTGGACGCAGCTTACTTCGTCTCAAAGCCCGGCTCCGCGGGACCTCTCAGCCATGGCCTACGACGCGAACCATCAACAGGTGGTGCTGTTCGGAGGCTTTTCGAACAACGGTCCGGTCAGCGGCTATTATGCCGATACCTGGATCTGGGACGGCAGCAACTGGACCCAGAAGACTCCCGCCCATTCGCCGCCCGCGCAGGCCTACCACTCGATGACCTATGATTCGGTGCTGCAGCGCGTGGTTCTCTTTGGCGGGACCACCTGTTGCAACGTCGGTGTCACCGGCGATACGTGGACTTGGGACGGCAACGACTGGACCCAACAGTCTCCCGCCGCCGGCGCTCCCGAGAGCAATGCCTACTCGGTTGCCACATTCGACGCCACACGCGGAACCTCCTTACGTTTCGACGCCTATCTGCAGAGTGCCAGTTACCATCCCTCCACCTGGACTTACAACGGAACTACTTGGACTTCCCTCTCACCGGTCCACACCCCGGGTGCGCGCATTCTCGATTCCACGCTCGCCTACGACAGCCAGCGCCAGCAGATCACGCTGTTCGGAGGTTCGGACGCCAACTCCAACAACTACTTTGCCGACACCTGGGTCTGGAGTGGTTTCGATTGGACCCAGATCGCTCCGGTCCACAGCCCCTCGCAACGCGCGGGCTTTGGCTATGCCTTCGATCCAGTCCACAACGATACCGTCCTGTTCGGTGGCTACTACAACGGCGCCTACTATAGCGATACTTGGACTCTCGGCCCCGCTACCACTCCAGTCACAACATCGGTGACCATCACGGTTCCCACCGGCGTGCAGTATTCGTTCAACGGCGTGAACTACACCGGCACGCAGACCCTCTCGATCGGGCCCGGTTCCTACACGCTCACCACCACCTCACCGCAGACCTTCAGCAATGGCACGGAGTTGGTCTGGTCATCGTGGTCCGACGGCGGAGCTATCTCGCACTCAGTCACCGTCGCAGCAAGCCCGGTGAACATCACGGGAACGTTCAGCACGCTCTACTCGGTGATCGTCCTCGCCCCTGTCGGCGCGACCTTCACCTTGAACGGGACCCAGTACACATCGTCCGCCACGGCGTTTCTTGCCCCGGGCACCTACGGCTTGAGCACCACGTCTCCGCAAACTCCATCCGCCGGGACGCAGTTACTGTTCACATCCTGGTCCGACGGCGGAGCGATCTCTCACAACATCACCATGGGCGCCGCATCAATGACCATCCGCGCGACCTTCCAAACGCAGTATCTGGTAACGGTGGTCGTAAATCCACCCGGTGCGGGAACGGTTGCTGGAGGCGGGTATGCGACTGCCGGCGGTCCCGTCACCCTCACACAAACGCCGAACAGCGGGTACGAGTTTGACGATTGGAGCGGCCCCTGCTCGGGAGCAGGGTCTTGTTACTTCGTCGCGGGCGCGCCCGTGACGGTGGCGGCGAACTACTCAAATCCGCTCAAGTGGGTTCCGGTCTTTCCCTCGGCGAGCCCCTCCGCCCGAACCAATGCGGTCATGGCTTACGACTCCAAGCGCCAAGTGACCGTGCTCTTTGGCGGCGAAGACTCTCGCGGCAACCTCCTCAACGACACCTGGGAGTGGAATGGAACCACGTGGACGCAGCGTAACTCGGCAACGGTTCCCACGGGAAGGTATTGGGAAGCACTCGGCTATGACCCCGTTCGTGGACAAACGGTCATGTTCGGCGGCCTCGGAGCGGACGACACACGCTTCAGCGATACCTGGCTCTGGGATGGCAACAACTGGACGCAGATGAGCGTCGCCGGACCCAGTGCCCGTAGCAGTACGCGCCTGGCATGGGATCCGGTATCGCAGGGTCTCCTCTTGTTTGGAGGAGCTCTGACCGACACCACGGACAACGCCGAGACCTGGCTCTGGAATGGATCCACCTGGACCAAACGCTCGCCGGCGGCAAGTCCGTCACCCCGCGGGGCTTTCACTATGACCCTGGATGAGGCCAGACAGCAGGTGGTCCTGTTCGGTGGCGGAACGCAGGCGGGGGCCATCTATGCGGACACCTGGATCTGGAATGGCTCGAACTGGTCGCAGGCTGCCCCTGTAACCTCGCCCGAGGGACGTTGGCACGGAGCGGCAGCCTACGATGAGGTCGCTCAACAGGTGGCGATCTTCGGAGGCTACAGCGGGGACTCCTCTAATGAAACGTGGTTCTGGGACGGGACGAACTGGACGAAGAGAACCTACATGATCTGCCCTCCTGACCGCATCTACAACGGTGCGGCCTACGATGCGGCGCGGCAACAGTACGTGCATTTCGGTGGGTTCGGCTCGGCCGACCCCATCTTCGTAAACGGTTGGTACAACGACACCTGGATTCTGGCCAACAATCTGAACCCGGCCCAGTACACTCTCACGCCGGTGGCCAATCCGGTGGGCGCGGGAACGTTCACGGTGGCCGCTTCGGGACAACCGGGACCGGCCTTTTATGCCGGGTCGCCCGTGCTGGTCTCGGCGATGCCCAACGCCGGATACGAACTGCAAAACTGGGGCGCGCCTTGCCTCACGCTGGCGCCTTGCAACTTCGCGCTGAATGCCAACTCTTCCGTTACGGCGAACTTCGTACCGGCCCGTACTTGGGTACAACAGTACCGGCTTACCAGTCCTCAGATGAATGCGGGCGGCCCATACCTCGCGATGGCGTATGACAAGCTCCATCAGAAAACCGTGTTGATCGACGATGAGTCGCGCACTTGGACCTACGACGGCTCCAACTGGACCCTGATGAACCCCGCCAACGCGCCGCACGGAGCCAATGCGGAGATGGTCTATGACGAAACCAATCAGCAGATGCTGCTGGTGACGAATACCGCTCAGACCTGGACCTGGGATGGCGCCAACTGGACGCAGCGATTCCCGTTGCAGCAACCATCGCAGCGCACCGAATACGCGCTGGCTTATAACGGCGCCAATGGAACAGTGGTGCTATACGGAGGTTCCGGCCCAGCCGCGGGCAACACCTATTTTTCGGATACCTTCGTCTGGAACGGAGCCGCGCGAACCTGGACCAAGATGCTGCCCGCGCACAATCCGCCAAACCTGATTGCGCCGGCGGCCGCCTATGATCCGGTCCATCAGGTCGTGACCATGTTCGGCGGCAGCACGATCTACAACGCGGCAGGAAACACCACCACGACCTTCTCCACATGGCTCTGGAACGGCACCGATTGGGTCCAGGCCGCGCCCACCACCACTCCAGGCAGCCGCAATTGTTCTGCCATGGTGTGGGACGCGGCTCATCTGGAGATGGTAATGTTCGGCGGCGACACGGTGAATGTCTTTGGCACCAACCTTGCCGAAACATGGGTCTGGGACGGTTACAACTGGCTCGTGCGCGCTCCGGCAAAGAGCCCTGCCGCGCGCGGATGTCCCGCCATGGCCTATGACTCTACCAACAGCGTTCCGGTGCTCTTTGGCGGTTTCGCCGGCAACCCATTGGTCATTCTCTCCGATACCTGGACCTATGGCACTGCACCCGCGGCGGCTTCCTACACACTGACGACCACCGCCGTGGGCAGCGGGACCGCAGCGCAATCGGCCGGACCTTCCTATGCTCCTGGAACAGTTGCGCAAGTGACGGCCACGCCGGCGCCCGGCTATGAGTTCGAATATTGGAGCGGCAACGCGTGCTTCGGCTCGTCGCCCGTCTGCACCGTGACCATGACCGGCAACAAGACGGCGACAGCTAACTTCTCAACTCCCGTGCAGTGGATTCAGTTGCATCCGGCCACCAGTCCTTCCCCAATACCAAACACGTTCACGGAAAACCTCTCCATGGCCTATGACGCCGCGCGCCAACAACTGGTGTTTTTCGGTGGTGACTACGGCGCCGGGCCCGGACCGGCCAATCAAACCTGGCTGTGGAGCGGGGCGACGTGGACACAGGTCTTCCCTGCTACCGTGCCTCCCGCGCGCACCGCGTCCACGCTAGCGTACGACCCCGTGCATCAACAGGTGTTGATGTTCGGCGGACGCGACGGAAATGGCGTCGTACTCGCCGACACCTGGGTCTGGGATGGAGCCAACTGGACCCAGAAGGCAATTGGCGGACCGGCGCCGCCCGCCCGGATGAACCACGGAATGGCATTCGATGGAACGCGCGTCGTGCTGTACGGAGGCTGGGACAGCGGGAATAACATCTTCAGCGATACCTGGGTTTGGGATGGCGCGGCTTGGACTCAGCGAAATCCGTTCGCGAATCCCGGGTCCCGGTCGGACTTCGGCATGGTCTACGACGCGGCGCGCAATCAAGTGGTCCTGTTCTCCCATTACGAAGCGCAGGGCTTGGCGGGCGATACCTGGATTTGGGATGGAACCACTTGGACGCAGCGCACAGTGGCCGTCCAACCCCCAGGTGGTTGGAACGCGATGGCCTACGACACCGTTCGCGAGCAGGCCTTCGTGATGACCGAGAGCACGGCCGGAGCACCGACCCAGACTTGGAGCTGGGATGGCTCGGCGTGGACCAAGCGGAATACCACCGTTAGTCCCAC
>JAOTRH010213364.1:0-41739 GCA_034768845.1 Heliamphora exappendiculata | reverse complement strand
AAAATGTATCAGACACAAAAATGGAAAAAGTTACCCCCCCCCCCCCCCAAATGGGTATAAAAAGGAAAAACTTAGACCGACAAAACCACAATTCAGCATGGTGTGGTAAGAAAGCCTAAATTCATTTATACTTGTCATTATTGTAGCAATCCTGGTCATATACGTCCAAATTGTATGAAATTGAGAATGAGGTATGCTTATAAGGTTTTTGTTCCTAATTGTCATCACACTGGAATAAAGGGACACATCAGACCTCACTGCACAAGACTGCTTGACCAAATTAGATTTAGATTTCACTTGCCACGTCGACCTAGGAAAACTTGGACTTCAATCCTAGAAATTGTGCCTTTGAAAACTAAGAAAACTTGGGTTAAGAAAATTGATCGAGACTGCTTTCTTGCAAGTCAAAATCCTTAATTTTTGTTTGGGTTGCTCGTTTGAGTGATGTCATTTTTTTTTTTAGTTATGTTTTTTTAGATTTTTTTGGAGTCCTAATCTAAAATTAAAAAAAAATGTGGGGGACTTTATTAAGGTATGAGTACCATTTTTATGCATGTAGTTACCTTCATGTAAAATCACCTGGTCTCGTCCTTGCGATTGAGTACACCCATTGAATTCTGGACACTTTTGTTTGTATTGTTTTGGAACGTCCTCAAAGATGAGTCTATTCTGTACATACTTGAATGCTATTCAAATGTAAGGATCCTCCAAACTTAGGTTCAAATCTTTCCATGGGTCTTTCTTACTTTTAGTTTTTCTAAGTTTTCACAAAATGGCCTCGTAGTGGCAATTCACAAGAATTTAAAGTTTAAATTCCCTCCTTCTTTGGTTTCTGTATGTTTGGCATGAGAAAATGACTGCCTATATAAATCTTTCTTTTTCGTTTTTATTAGCGTGAAAGACGCCGATGAAAGCAAGAAAAAGAAAGAAAAAGGAAAAGAAGAAAATGGTTGCAGTGTTTAGTTGATAGGGAGTTATTCTGTAAAGTAATTTGGGTTTAAGCTAGTTTAACTTTGTGAATTTTTTGCTTTTTGAGAAGTAAATGTGACTCAGCCATATAAATCTCATTGGGATTTGATCATGGAGTTTGGAAAAGTTTCAAGTCAAATACACACTGTCACGCTCTCAACTCCGAGGCATATGACCCAACCCTGACAAACCCCAAAACACCAGCTATTTTCCAAGAAAAGAGTTTATAGTCCCAAACATCGCGAAATCTCGTTTAATGAACCATTTAAAAGATGGGGCTAAGCCTCACAAGAAAAGATCTTGTGAACTAAAAAGTAGTGAAAAAGTGCTCTAGCAAGCAGACCGCTCGATCGGTCTTCCACATGCTGTAACAACCGAGAGCAATGTATGACCATTCGATAGAGCGATCGATCGGTCCAACACTGGACTCTTTTTCAAAACATGGCTTTCAACACTAACTTCCCACACATCAACCACACCCCCAAACTAGCCTTCTCAAGGGATCCACATACAAACCACAAAAGGAAAGAGAAAAACATTTCCACCCATCTCCAAACATCAATAATCCAAGGATCTCATACATAGAACATTGCATAAAAAGATGATAAGCCCAACACAATGTCTGATGACCTCACATGCATACAGTTCATGAGTACATGTGGCCTTAAAGCCTTACAAAATGGTTATCGACTAACCAAAGTATCAAATCATTGTAACAAAATAATTACATCTACAAGGTATACATTTTTTAAAAGATCTTTCTACATATATGTAATTCAATCACTAAAGCTTCAAAAACGGTCTTTAAGACCAAACTTCTCATTCGACCACCTTCTTTCCATTGTCACCTAAAATGTTTTAAACAACATGAGCTGAGTCTCGTAGGAAATAGACTACATATGAACATATGCATGACATGCGAGGATGATTATGTGAATACATAACATATTTGAACCCAAAACCAGAACCCACCTTTCTAGCAAATTTCCATTTACATAACCAGTTTTTCTTTCTTTGCCCAAAACCAACACACGCATTAATTAACTCATTAGTCCTGTCATTTCAAACCCAACCCGGTTACTATGACTTTTCATTTCAATTCATTTCCTTTCATTTTTCACAATACAACCATTATCAAAATTTTCCCCAAAATATCCATTCATCAAGTACATCATATGGTTTATCAATCTAATTTCATTCATTGGTTTAATTAAGTACCAAAGCTGGACAACGCCTATAGACCCAGGCGTATTTATCGTTATCGGGCCACGCGAGGCTCAATGAATAAATACCCATTCTATAACCCGTCACGAAAAGCATACATTTTTGGTTTCTTTCGAAAATATCGATGGCTGGGCCACCAAAAAGTATGCCCAGCGAGGCTCAATTATTTGAATAACAAGGGTACTGTATAAATCTACCTCTTGGATGATTTAACCACTAGAAACAAGTTTCTACCAAGCTCTAACCGAGAGAAGCACCAATCAAGGGATGATATGTGAAGCCTCCAAATGTAGATCGCTCCTCCAACGCTTACAAACGAAAGGAGAATAAGCAATAACCTCCAAAACATGATGGGAGAGCTCGAGGGTGATCTCCAATGGAATTTCTAGGGATAGGGTTTTCAGGTAGAGAGAGAGAGGTATGAGAGAAATGAGAAAGAGATGGCTCAATCTCGAACTTAAAGTTCTCATCTACGATAGATCACTCGATCGGTCTCGAGACTAGAAGGTACTCTAAGGAAAAAAAAAAAATTCCAAGTTTGTTCCAACGCCTTAAGACTTGTTCAATTAGCCAACAATAATTATTTTCAAACATAAACAATCACATAATTATCATTTATAATCATACTTGTGATCAAATTTTAATTCATTCCTGTAATTAAACGTTAATCCACAAGGTTTAATCAAATGTTTCAAATTAGAAAGGGACCGGGTCCCCCTCGCTGTTTTATATAGAATCTTCTCTGAGTGTATTTCTCCGTATACATACATACGATATCTTAGATTCATTATGCATTTTGGTCTGTTTGTCTGGACTTTGTGGTTTCAAACATGTAAAAGTGTGGATGGGTTTTGTACTTATTCTTTAATTTTTGTTCCCTACACAAGAAAACATATTTTGACTTTCTTTATTAATTGTCTTTGTCATTTTGTGACAAAAGGGGGAGAGATATATCTATGGGGATATTTTTTAAAGTGGAGTTTTATTTTTTTATGTCAATTGTGTGATATGATAGATTTTTGTTGCATGTTGAAGTTAATGCATGTCTTAATGAATAAATTGGCTCCTCAATTGAATGCTTGGAGATTTTATCACATAATGGCGAAAGGTGAAGATTGTTAGGAAATTTTGACCTAGATATTTTTATTTCATGTTTGGAAAATCCATGACAAAATCATTCATATATCATATTCTTCGATATTTGATACTTGTTCTTTTGGAGTTATTGTTGATATTGCAGCATAGCAAAAATTGAGCAAAAAATGATCAAAAGCTACGAGTGGTATCAGACCGCTCGATCAACCGCTCGAGTGGTCCATCGAGTGGTCACTATAGACTCTCGATTTCTCTTGCCTTCGCAATAGAAGCTGCAACTAGAGATTAACTGCTCGAGCGGTGAATAAATTGTTCGAGCAGTTTGTACGCAAAACTATTTTTCAAATTGTTAGGGTTTCACGATTTTGAGTGTTTTTTTAAGAGGCTGCTAGGATTTTGAGTGTGTGTTTATATAATTGGCTGCTAGGGCTTTATGTGGGTAACTTTTTTGATTATAACTATCCCTAGTTGTCAAAACCTAAAGAGGAAAAAACTTTAAGGAGTTTTTCTTATTCAACTCACTTGACGACAAGACAGATTCAAGAGCCTTTAAAGAAAATGGTAGGAACTAAGCATTCAACTTTCTATTCAAGTTCGTAGAGTCTCTTAAGTAGATTCTCAAGAGTTCTAAGTTCGGTGGTGGATTTCGTCAGCAGTCAAAGTCCGATGGTAAATTTCATTGGCAGCCGAGCATGATTTGGTGTACATGGATTCAACAAGATAGGCTTAGTACCATAGATTGTGGATTAATAGGGTTTGTAAGATTTTTTGTAATCAAAACTTGTCTTTAGTGCTCGATTTCATTAGACCTGGTTTGATCTCGTGGCTTCTACCTGATTTTGATTTTTTCACATAAAAATTGTCGTGTCATGTGTGATTGTTTATTTTTTGTTTGTGTGATTGCTATATTTTATTTTCGTGGCTTGATTTGAGCTATCGACTAGTGCAAATCAATCTTTATAAATTGGAATCTTTCAATTGGTATCAGAGCGAGTTCACTTTGTTAATTTTTTTTTAAAAAAAATGTGATCTTACGATTGATTTGCAATAATGGAGTTTTTAAAAGAAGGCGCTTCGACTGGTAGACCATCTCTTTTTGACAGATCAAATTGCCCTTTTAGAAAGCTAAAATGAGGGTTTTTCTAAAACATATTGACGAACATGTTTGGCTTGACGTTACCAAGGGATATAAGTATCCCACTATGGTTGTTGATGGGAAAACTGTTCCTAAGCCCTCGATTAGATGGGACATAACAAATTTTGACAAGGCAGGCTAGAATAGCAAAGCCATAAATACTATTTTTATCGAAGTCACACAATAGGAGTTTCATAAAATAAGTACGTGTGACTTAGTTTTAGAAGCATGTGATATTTCTTCAAGCCACTCACGAAGGAAGCTAAACCGTAAAAATCTCTATACTTCAATGTCTTATTACAAATTTTGAAACCTTCCGCATGAAAGACGATAAGAAGTTTGACAATTTTAACACAAATTTAAGTGATATTATGAAAGACGTCTTACTACTGTATGTTGTGGATTTAACATGGTTTGTAAGATTTTTTTTAACAAAAATTCGTGATTTTTACCTGGTTTGTGATTTTCTACATAAAAATTACCGTGTCATGTGTGATTGTTTATTTTCTGTTTGTGTGGTTGCTATATTTTACTTCAATGACTTGATTTGATATATCAATTAGTGTAAATCAATCTTTAGAAATCGAGATCTTTCAAAATTAATTAAAGTTAATTTGTGATTGTTTCGTATATGCTTTAAGTTTATTTTAATAATTCGTATCGTTCATTTTGTAAAATTCATAAAAAAGATCATCCATACGAAAATTTAATTTGATCATATATTAATAATTAAGTCATTTAAATATATTTATTTTAAATAAAATAAATGGCATATTCTTAAAATCCAACATACCATTAAAATCAATATCATAAAAGGCAACATCTATAAATATCCAATCAAACTATTTTCTTACATGGATAATTTTTTTAATATGTTCTACAAAAAAAAAAAAAAAACAGTTGTGGATAAACCCACACAAAAAAACTTTGTAACTCACTCTATTTGTATAAAGTGGGAGTTTCATTCCTTTTCTTCGTCTGTTTATAAAGAGAGAATTTTGTCCCTTTTTTCGTCCGTTCATAAAGAGGGAGTTTTCATCCTTTAAAATATTTGTGATTGTTATGATACACTTCAATTTTATTTTGGTAATCGGTGTTATTCATTTTCTAAAATTCATTTTTATAAATAAAAAAAATTTGCACACCACAAATACTCTAAAATTTTTAGTAAAATAATTATAGTATCTAAATTTCTTAAGAGTTAAAATTTTTAAATATTTAAAAATTGACTGAATGTACTTATATACTATTTTTATAACAAATTTACACAGAAGAACAAATCGCAAGACTTGCACGCAAGCCCAATCACTAGTATATTATTTAAAAACCGAGGGAACTTGCTCAAATTTTAAAAATAATCCTCTAACATCATGATTTGAACTGTAAGATTTTTTAACCATAAAATTAAAAAATTAATATATTTTGTTTGGATAAAAAATAAATACAAAAATTTTAATTTCTATAACACCTTATTCAATTTTTTTATATTTAAAAATAATGTAATATCATTCATTGATAATGTATTTTACTATTAATGACAATTTTATATAATCTTTATGTTTAACAATATAGAATGGATAATATTGTTCAATTTAAATAAAAAAAACATTTTATCTACTTACCTAATTTTTAAAAATAAAAGCTTAAAAATAATTTACTAAAGGACTTACTTTTATTCCAAATAAGTTTTATTGCATAATTTTTTTTTTAAAAAAATGAAGTCTAAAACTAGTGTATATTAATCAAATATTTGGATGATCCAACTTATAATTCTGAATATCATACTGGATGGTGTATTAATTTTTTAATTGGTATGATACATATCGATACCCATGACATACTAGGTACCGTTTTGAATTTATTGCTATAAAATATTTTATATATATATATATATATATATATATAAAAGTATTCTTCAACAATAAATCATTTAGTATAATATAATTATTTATATAAGATTATATTTTAATTAATTAGTCTAAATTAATTTCTAATCACGTTATTTGTACTAACTAACTTGAAAAGATATAAATTTAGTATTTAAAATTTTTAACAATAATTTAATATTAATTAGCTTTGAAACTTTTTTTTTTGTGCTATATTTCAATCTTTAATATTAGAGTATAAAAATAAAAAGGAAAAGTACAAACCAAAAAAAAAAAAGTAAAAATTTTGTTTAAAAAAACTAATGTCCAACTGGAGTACACCATACAAGTCGCAACATGCTGGTAAGGAAACAGTGTGGAAGATTACTGTAGAAAAGTAGAGCTGTAATGGATAAAAAAAGGGAGATAAAGCTAGGGCACAAAAATGGAAGAAATTTGCAAGGCAGTCGAGGAGTAAGGTTATGCAGGTGGATGAAGAGAAGGGTGAAAAGAGATCCCATCAAAGAATAGAGGATGATCAATGGAGAGGGAGAATCGGAAGCTCGTGTGAAAAAAGGGCCGGTATGACACACACTACGATTTATAAATTGGCAGTGGCTATGGAGCAGCTCCGCTGGGTGCTATTATTCTCCTCAGTTAGAACTGTCAGCGGCTTGGGAACCCCCAAACAGTCCAAAACCTTTGTTTCATAATGAAGGAGAAAGCTCCCATCTTCATCTTTTTGATGGAAGCCAAAATCACGAACCATTAAAGAGTGGAAACAAGAATAAAGTTAGGTATGAAAAGTGCCTTTTGGGTCGGGCAAACTAGTTTAGCTGGGGGTTTGGGTCTAGTATGGAGAAATTGTGAGGTTGATATCCAAAATTACTCAAGTGGCCACATAGATGCCATGGTAAAAGAAGACAAAGACAATAAATGGTGGAGATTCACAGGATTTTATGGAAATTCAGAGGCTGAAAAGCATAAGACTTCATAGGAGTTGCTCCGAAGGTTGGCTCAACTGTGGGGCAGGTCGTGGCTGTGTACAGGTGACTTCAATGAGGTGATCGACTTATCTGAACATTTGGAAAGGGAGGGAAGAAGCAGACGGTAGATGGAAGCCTTTAAGCAGGCCTTGAATGATAGTAATCTACTGGAATGTGGTTTAGATGAAGCGTAGTTCATTTGGTGCAACAGAAGGAAAGGTGGGGACAGAATACAAGCAAAGTTAAATAGAACTTTCGAAATTGTGATTGAAATGAAATATTCCCCAAAACCCATGTGATTCATGTGAAGATATGTTATTGCTATACATCCAACCATATGCCAATATTAACAGCTACTAAAGGTGACCCGAAGGGGTTGAGAAAGGGGGGAAAAAAAGGTTTGTATAAGTTTGAACTAATGTGGCTACATGAAGACGAATATGAGGAAATGATGGAAGAGCTTGGAAGAGAACTGGAAACTGTGGTGGCTTCTTCGGGGCGATGTGCAAAATAAAAAATTTCAATGATGCATTAACTAAATAGAACTTGAACAAATTCGATCATGTCCAGAATAGTATCAAAAGAAATGAGGCATTAAGCAAACTGAAGTCCCAAGCTTATACTGAGGAAGAAGAAAGAAAGCTCAGCTCGGAACTGGAAGAACTACTATTAACAGAGGAAATGCTATGGAGCCAAAGCGCACACACAAACTAGCTCAGATGGAGAGATTGAAATACCACATTTTTTTGATGGAAAAGCAACACAGAGACAGAAAAGGACCAGCATTACTGGGATGGAAGATGAAAATCGGGAATGGCATGAAGATGAAGGAAGATACAGTGATGATGGACTACTTTAAAGAGTTATTTGTGTCAAGCCAACCACATATTGATGATCACAGATTGGAGGGTGTTAAAAATTGTGTGACTGCAACAATGAATGAGCAACTCACCAGAAGCTTTGGGAAGCACAAATTTAAAGAGGCACTTTGGCAAATGCATCCGAAGAAGGCCCTGGCCTCGGCCCCGGCCCTTGATGGAAAATCCACTTTATTTTTCCAAAGATTTTGGCATGTAGTTGGAGATGATGTAACCAAGGCAATGTTAGGATATCTCAATGAGAATTATTAATTGGAGGCTGTAAATGAAACTTTCATTGCTTTGATTCCAAAGGTAAAAGAACTGAAGAAAGCCGCTGAATTTCGACCTATCTCTCCATTGTAATGTGTTTTACAAAATCATAGCAAAGACTATCGATAGACCCAAGAGTGTTCTCCTTACTGTAATTTTTGAAAACCAAAGTGCCTTTATTCATGGGAGTTTAATCACTGATAATATCCTGGTGGCCGTCGAAATGTTTCATTCCATGAAGAAAAGATGGGTTAGTACGCATGGATAGATGGCTATCAAACTAGACATAAGCAAATCCTACGACGAGGTAGAATGGAACTTCCTGAAATTTATGATAAAAAAATTAGGCTTCAATTAAAGATGGATTGAGGTTATCGTGGGATGAATGAGCTCTGTCAAGTATAGAATACTGGTTAATTGTATACCCCCGGCCTCTTTCTCGCTGACTAGAGGTCTATGCCATGGGGATCCATTATCACCGTATCTATTCATAATATGCACTGAAGGTTTCTCATTACTATTACATAAGGCAAAGATGGCGAGAAAATCACATGGTATAGAAATAGCTAGGGGCTATCCTAGGATGACCCACCTACTCTTCGTGGATGATAGTCTGCTTTTTCGCGAGGGCAGGGAGGAAGAAGCTATTTGCGTAAAAGATGTCTTGGAGGAGTAGGATGTAGTTTCGAGCCAAAAGATTAACCTATCGAAAGCAACGCCTTCTTTCTGCAAGAATACATCCATCGATTGTGCAGAAAGCATATATAAAACCCATTTTGGGGATATCAGCTGTTGACGGGCAATGGAAGTATCTTGGGGTACCAACTATGATTGGAATGAATAGAAAGGAGATTTTTAACAACATAAAGGACCGGATATAGCAGATTATGCAGGGGTGGAAGCAGAAAACTCTATCAGTAGTATGGAGAGAAACTTTGATTAAATGGGTGGTCCAAGCGATACCTACATACATTATGTCATGTCCCAAAAATTGGGACATGACGGTCTAGATAACAAAAAGAAAACGGAGCATTTGAAAAAAAATAAGAGTGCCAAGTGGACAAGGTTAAAGTCAAGGGTTAAAGTTAAAGGTTAACAAATCCAACGTGAAAATCAAAGAGCTAAAACAATCTTATTTCGATTACATCTCGAGGCCCTAAGGCCCGGCACCATAAGATCCAAGAGTGATTGAGCATACATATAGCCCAAAGTAATAGAGATTTAGTGAAAAAATCCAACGATGGTAGAAACAACATTTCTAAAGAAGTTTGGTCTAATATATATGACTCACTATTTTAGCCATAACTTTTCTACAAAAATAGTTTTGATATGAACATGAAATCATTGGAAAGTAGACTTTCGGTAATTTAATTTAGACACATGAATGACTCTATTTGGAGTTCGGACAAGGGAGTTATGCTTGTTTGAAAAATGGTTCAATTGGCGAAAAAGTAAGACCGCTCGATAGACCGATCGATCGGTCTATTAATCCATCTAAAGTAGATTGTTGTTTCTTATTCTGCAACAAGAAATTGAAGCCCATAACAAACTGCTCGATGGACCAATCGATTGGTCTATCGATCAGTCGAATACCAACTTTTTTTAATTTGTTTTTTTGAAGTTCTATCACCCTCTAAGCCTTTACTCATGAAAAGTAAATATTCAAAAGCTAAAGAGAGACCTTTAATTAACCACAAAAGGTTCAAATCTCCATTCAAGAGGCATATTACATCTAAACATTTTCAAAATATAAAGGTTTGGCCTTATGTCCTTACAATTTCATATTCGTAATACAAAAAAGAACAAGAAAAACATCCATCATGATACAAAATACGCCTTAGGCTACTCTTATGCCAAGGGATTTTCTTCAACACGTGAAATATTTTGAAACAACGTGAGCCAGAGCTTAATAGGAAACAAACTAACTGAGAATGAATGCATGACATGTAATTGACGAGTTATATGAAAGCAATATCATCGTACAAATTCTCAACTCGTGTTTTCTAGAAATTATGAAACAATCCTTCATATAATCCACTTTTTAATGAGTTTAAAATCAACAAAATTTAGTTTACAATTTCCATCAATTCTCAACAACACAATGAAGGGTTTAGTTAAGTATCGTACTGCAATCACGAGGCACCAACTAACAATTATAAATTCTATCAGTTACCAACACAATCCGGTTAACTATAAATTTTATCAGTTTTCAATTCATTAATCTAGCCACCTTTTTGGGGGCCAACCCAATGAATAGGACACCCAATCTTGCGCAAGTTTTTAGTCTTTCACTGCGGAGCTAGTCGAGCCCAACTTATCCACACCAAATCAAACCGGTATATTAACTTAAACAATTTTCTCATCTCAACACGTGTACAATTTCATATTCACAAAGATCATCATATCCAACATTTTCATAAATTTTTCTAGTTTCAAGATTTTGTTTTGAGTTTGAGTTCTACAATCATGAACACAATACTATTAATCCATTAATAACATTTATCATATATTTTCACCACAAAACTAGGATTCATGCCCAAACACAAATTCCATTTCCAAGAAAGAAGGGCATTTATCACATATAAACCACAAATATTCAAGAATAGTATAGAATCTTATCTTAAGGAGCTAAAAATCCAAAGATTGAAGTACACCCAAAAAGCTCCCTGCATGTTGCTGGTTCTGAATAATGCACCATGTTTAAATCTTTCCAACATTTTTGTATAAAATAAAATTTCTATTTTTGTAGTCCAAATGAAAAAGTTTCTTCATACAAAATGTTGTAGACGTCAAAATCTAGCTACAATCGAAAAATCTTTTAAAAAAGAAGTTGACTTGGACCACTAAACGTACTTTTTATACTTTCACTTTTACAATAGAAATTGGGACTAATCTCTGTTTTTTACTCTCTTTCATGGGAGGCCCAAAAGTTGAATTTTTTCTACATAAGTGACTAAGTGGTCTTTATCAAATTTTTAGAAGACCTCAAAGTGTATAACATACATAAAATTTACCATTTTAGGGGTTCGTTTGATACCTTAAAAGTATTTTACAAATGATAGGAAACTCTTAAGATTTGAAGTTGTAGCAGAAGGCTGATTTGGGTTAAGTACTTTATAAGATTTAAATCACTTAAAAATATTAGAAATTTTCAAAAGTGATATTCATTAGAGTTTTAGCTTATATATTAGTCTAACACATATTCAAAAATTAGCCCAAAAGAAATTAATTTACTTCCCAAAAATATTTTATAAGATCTGTCCAAATGAACCTTATTTTTGTTTCCCTGCCGAAGTGCTGTCCATTTCCCCATATTGGATGAGCTTTCCATTTAGAATTTAGTTGATTCCCCTTCTTAACCGTCTTTCTAGTTTTCGGGTTATCCTATTATACCACCGGCACGAGCCCAACAAAGGGAATTTTTTCAGTCTATGAGTTTATCTGCTCATGATTCACTATTTTGGGAATCCGAGATATTGGCTGCCTGTTGTCAAAATGTTCGCCCGAAAAGAGTCTGATACTAGTTACTCTGCTTTTGGAATTCAGGTTTCTCTGTGGGATTACCATTGAGCTGAGAAAAGTACAGTTAACACGTGTCTGGGAAAGATCTGTGACATGAAGACTTTGTAGGGTATCTGAACAGTCAACTCAGTTCGCTGAAATGGCAGAAAACGAGATGAATCTGGCAGCCCTAATGAGGGCGATTACTGATATACAGAGAGCCGTAGAGCAATAGACCTAGGCTCAAGTGCAATATCAGGCACAGATTTGGGTAATTTAGGCCCGTATCCCTATTGCAAATGGACAATCGGATGAGACGAACGGGAATGGAGAGGACTTTTGGGATGACAACCAGGTCTCCAATGGACCGCAAGTTGTTCCACTGCCACCACGAAACCCTCATAAGGTGATATTCGAGGAAGAAAACACTGCGCAGTCTAGATAATCTGCACTGATTGAGAAGATCGACCGGATGGAGAAGGTCCTCAGGAAAGCAAAGGGAGTTGAGAAATACATGTTTGATGTGGGGGGACTATGTTTGTTCCCAGATGCTAAATTGCCAAAAAAATTCAAAATACCAGAGATGGAAAAGTTCGATGGAACTGGAGAACCCAGAATTCATCTCTGAATGTATGTTGGTACCCTGTCGCCAATGGAGATTGATGACCAGTTGAAGGCTCAGCTCTTTCACCGATCTCTTTCTGGGGTAGCCCAAAAATGGTTCATCTCCCTTCATATAGCTAAAACCAAAACTTGGAAAGACATAGCAACAGCTTTTATCAGCCAGTATAGTTACAATGTCCAACTAGATGTAACCACCCGAGAGCTCGAGACGGCCCGATAGGAAAATAGGGAATCTTTCGTTGACTTCTTGACCCGATTGAGGGGTAAGGCCGCCAAAATGATAAACAGGCCCATTGAGAAAGAGCAGGTGAGAGTTTTGGTTAAGAATCTGTAGTCTCCATTAAAGTGCTACTTCATTACGCCGCCACTTTACACCATTGGGCAGTTGTTCGACGCTGGGGCACAATATGAGGATGCTATCCAATATGGTGACATCGAGAAAACATAACCCAATCAGAAACCACCCAGAAGGGCTTTCTCCGCAACCAACCAAAATCAATCCGTTGCAACCAACCTCGTATCTCGCTCAAACGAGGTAAATTTGCTGAACCCATCTCCTTCAATCCAGCAGTCCAATAACGCCCAACAATCAGTCAATAGCCAACAGCAACAAAGGCCAAGGAGGGTGTTTACTCTCCTCAACATTACTTTGTCTGCTGCCCTGAATCGACTCGTTAAGAAGGGCTTTATGAAGCCATTGGACCCCATGCCTGCTCTTGATCCCCTACACCAAGGTTTAATGCTTTCCAATACTGTGCCTTTCACCAAGGCCACGGGCACGTAACTGATAAGTGCTTAAGACTCCGGCACGAGATCCAAAATCTCATTGACAACAAGGTGATTCCACCGCCATCTGTCACCCCAAAACCGAATGTCACTACCAACCCACTGCCGGATCATGCTAGGCAGGCTGGGGTAAATTACATGTCTCTGGGGGAATTAGAGGACCCGAGTGAGCACATTTGTTCAGCGCACCTACCATGCCCTCATGTTTCAATAACCGAGGATCAGATAGCATGCTCGTTCATGATGCTTAGAGGCAGTCGAGACATGATGAAAGAATTGAATGATAATGCCTAGGAATGGTATCGACCGCTAATCTAAGTCTACCAAAAGGAGGAGGAGCGCAACGAAGAAGATGACTAGTTATAAGATTATATGGCTCGACCCTATGAATTTGGCCACGTGCTCGATGGAATCACCCTTCGCCAACTTTTTGAGGAGGAGATACATGTCAACGAAATGCAGTCCTATTGGCTGGTATGGGTTGTGCTAAAGTAAGACGGGGCCGAGTGGACCAACTTTTGGGCCGCTCGGGAACAGCAAGTGAACTTTATTGAAGAGGACATATGGGAGGAAATTGATAACACATGGGCTATTAAAAATGATGAGGTAAGAAGGGAAAGGGCAGCCGTTAGTGATTTAAATGATTTGTGGGCGTTTGAAAGCTCTCTGCACGTAAACGAAGTTATACAGACTGATAATGTGATGCCAGGATTATGGGATCTCAAAGATGGCGTGGAACACCTAACTAGAAGTGGACGACATTTTAAGCCAGATTAGCTAGAGAAGGGACAACCAAGTGAAAAAGGAAAAGAGACAGAGCAAGATGAGGAGGGTAATGCTATATTGAGACAGTTGAAAAAGATGCAAGCCAACATCAGTATCTGGGGCTTATTGATGGCTTCGCATAAGCACATGCAAGCTATTTTGAAGGTGTTGAACAAGGCCAGTGTCCCAATAGATACATCCCTTGAGCAGCTCGTTGGGTTTGTTTTATCGGTCGCCGAATCGAAAGTCATTTTCTTTTCTGATAGGGATTTGCCAACTAAAGGAAAAAGTCACAACAAGCCGCTTCACATCACTGTCAAGTGCCTAGAAAAATGGGTCCCGGTAACCCTCATTGACAATGGGTCTGCCTTGAACGTTTGCCCGTTGAGAACGACTGTCTGCCTAGGGAAGAGGCTCGACCAGTTCACTCCCTACAATCAAGGGGTGCGAGCCTATGACAACACAAGAAGGGATGTACTAGGACTGGTGTCATTTGCCGTTTCAATAGGACCTCTAGAGACGTCAGTTGAGTTTCACGTGCTAGACGTGCTGGCCTCCTTCAATCTGCTGCTGGGAAGGCCATGGTTGCATGACCCAAATATCCAGGCGGTGCTGTCTACACTTAACTATCCACGGAGAAGACAACATTCATCCCCTGAGAGGAGGAGAGGGCACAACTCTGTTGGAAGTTCAGCATAGTGAAGTTGATGTGTTGCTTAGTGGTTTTTGATTTGATGAAGAACATGCTATTCAGATGCTGATGAATGAAGAAGAAAGGTATGTTAACCCACGAGCGGTAACAATGATGAGGAAAATTTCCTTTTTCCTGGGTATAGGATTGGGATGTAAACTGCAGGGAATCCCAGAACCCATTCAGGTATTGTTGACTACACACCATTTTGGTCTTGGGTATGAGCCAACGGAAGAAGATCTAGAAGGGCTTAGAAGGGGGCAAAATGCCAATTATTCCGGGATGCTCAATGGGTACTTTGTCAAGGAAGGGGAAGATTTCCCATTTTGTAGCTTTCCAGAGTCGTGGGTCGATAAGGAAATCAATCAAAAGCTACCAGGGTTGGAGATCTTCTTCAGCCATCAGTTGTCTGACACGGAAGAGGAAGAAACAGTGGAAGAAGAGAGGGAAGAAAAGAAGCAAGATTGAGCCGACAAACTCGATGGTACCGACCTAGGATTACTGTTCAATGAGAAGATGGTTCAGCTACGTATAATCGAATCAGACTGCTTCATGATGCGCTTCAGCGCACCGGCAGATTGCACCAAGCTCATCGTCGACACGACCTCAAAAGATGTGAAGAATTGGACCATCGAGTGTGATGATGTACACATTGTCTATCCTGAGTCCGGGATTGAGTCAGAATTTGTAGTCGAGGACACATCTGTTGGTGCTCCTCTCCATGCTTTTACTATCGAGTTTGTAATCTCCTCAGTTTTTAATGAAATGAACAAGATTTTCGATTACTCTGCTTTGTTTGATTTATTTCATACGCTTTCTGACGATTTTGAATTCAACGGGGATTTCCCCAAAGAAATAAAACTTTTAATAAAAAGAGAAGAAGAAATGCGTGCCCAATCAATAATTGAAGAAACTTTATCAATAAACCTGGGTAATGAAACCAACCCGCAAAATGTTCAAATCGGTTCTTCTTTATCCTCAGTTGAACAAGAACAACTAATAACTTTACTAAAAGAATTCAAAGATGTATTTGCATGGTCTTACAAGAATATGCCCGGAATTGATCCTTACATTGTCCAACACCATATCCCCTTATAATCTAATGCTAAACCGGTCAAACAGAAGTTAAGGCGAATTCGACCAGAAGGGGTTCTGAAGATCAAAAAAGAAGTTGCAAAGTAGATCAACGCTGGATTCCTAATGGTGGCCGAGTATTCGAAATGGGTAGCTAACATCATACTGGTTTTGAAAAAGGACGGTCGTATATGAGTCTGCATGGATTTTTGGGATCTCAACAAGGCTAGGCCGAAAGACGATTTTCCACTACCGCACATCGACGTCTTAGTAGAAAGTATGGAAAGGCATGCCTTGCTGTCATTTATGGATGGCTTTTCTGGATACAACCAAATTTACTGGATCTCGAGGACAGAGAAAAGACGACGTTCACCACACCTTGGGAGCTCTACTATTATCGTGTGATGCCATTCGGTCTAAAGAATGCATGGGCAACCTATCAAAGGGCTGCCACTACTCTACTGCATGACATGATACATAAGGAGGTCGAGGTATACGTGGATGATATGATAGTCAAATCCAAGGATTGGGATGGCCACATCGCAGCATTGCAAAAGTTGTTTGAAAGGATTCAAAAGTACAAGATGCGACTCAACCCACAGAAATGCGCCTTTGGAGTCATTGCCGGAAAAATATTTTGGATTTATGATCACTCAACGGGGCATCGAAGTCGACCCTTCAAAGATTAAAGCAATTTTGGAAATGCCTCCTCCGAGGACCGAGTGAGAAGTCAGAGGTTTTCTGGGTAAGATACAGTTTATCAGCCGATTCATCGCAAAACTGACAACTACCTGCAGGCCACTCTTCCGTCTGCTGAAGAAATGAGTCAAATTCAAATGGGATCAGAAACGCCAAGACGCCTTTGATGTCGTACGATAGTACCTACAAAATTCACATATTTTAGCTCCTCCTGAACCTGATAGGCCACTGACCCTTTACTTGTCAGTGATTGACTCGGCTATGGGATGTATGCTGGCACAAGAATGAGAAATTAGAATAGAAAAGGCCGTCTACTACTTAAGCAAGAAAATGATCGAGTCAGAAATACGGTATACACCATTAGAGAAGACTTGCTGGGCTTTGGTTTGGGCTTCCCAAAAACTGAGGCATTACATGTTGTCTTTTACAATGAACATCATCTCTCGGATGGACCTGTTGAAGCATCTGTTCGAAAAGCCAGTACTGACAGGAAGGCAAGCCCGATGGTTGTTGTTATTATCTAAGTTTGATCACCAATATGTTACCCAGAAGTTAGTCAAAGGCAGAGCAGTGGTAGAGTTTTTGGCCGATCAACCAGTTGAAGGAGATAAAGATACAGAGTTCCAGTTTCCTGATGAACAACTGTTGAAGGTTGGGGATGACAAGTGGACTCTATATTTTGATGGTGCATCCAATCAATATGGCGATGGAATAAGAGTCCTTCTTGTCACTTCCGATAAATTGCATGTTCCGCTATCTCTAAAGCTCAATTTTGAAGTCACCAACAATCAAGCTGAGTATGAAGCATGTTTAGCTGGATTGGAGGCAGGCTTAGAACTAGGGGCAAGGAAGTTAGAAGTCATCGGAGACTCAGCACTAGTAGTTTCATAAGCAAGAGGAGAATGGAAGGTCAGGGACTTAACCTTGATTCTCGTTCATCAAGAACTGGAAAAGTTAATACCGTGCTTTGAATCGGTGATTTTCACTCATGTACCAAGACTGCCGATGCACTGGCCACCCTAGCGTCCATGATAGACATACCACCCGGAGTTCGGATGGGACCTTTGATAATTGCGCAGAAGAGAAAGCCGACATATGAGATGACATTCGCCATTGAAGAAAGCACTGATGAACTTCCATGGTGCGTTGACATTCAGAACTTCGTAGAGAAGGGAGAATATCCAAAGTTTGCCATTAAAAAGGACAAAAGGGCAATGCGACGACTATCCTCGCAGTTCGTCATTTGCGGTGGTAGTCTGTACAAATGAGGACATTTTGGGGTCAATAAGCTATGTGTAAACACGGAAGAAGGTCAAGAACTAATGGAAGAAATACACGCAGGAGTCTGTGGGCCACACATGAGCGAAAATATGTTAGCCAAGAAAATCCTACGACAGGAATACTTTTGGATGACAATAAAGACAAATTGTATCCAGTTTGTGAGGAGGTGCCATAAGTGTCAGATTCACGCAAACCTTATGCATGTTCTCCCATCTCAGCTATACAACCTGGCATCACCATGGCCATTCTCAGTATGGGGCATTGATGTGATTGGCAGAGTAACACTGGAGGCATCCAATGGGCATGAGTTCATCTTAGTGGCCATTGATTATTTCACCAAGTGGGTAGAAGCAGCTTCTTACTTGGTATTAAAGGCCTCTCATGTTGCTAAGTTTATCAAGAAAAACATCATTTTCCAATACGGGGTCCCACACAAAATCATCTTGGATAATGGCTCACATTTCCAAGGAGAGGTTCTGGAATTTTTCGAGGAATACCGGATAGTGGCTCACAAGTCCTTGCCGTATCGGCCGCAGACCAACGGGGCATTCGAGGCAGCAAATAAGAATGTCAAGAAAATTCTGCAAAAGACAATTAACTCACACAAAGATTGATCGGAACATCTACCATTTGCACTTTGGGGATACTGACATCAATCTGAACTTCAACAGGAACAACGCCATACTCTCTAGTATATGGGATGGAAGCTGTGCTTTCTATTGAGGTGAAAATCCCTTCACTAAGAGTAGTGGTCGAGGCCAATATCTCAGAAGTAGAATGGCAGCGGAATCTGATGGAAGAGTTGCTCTTGCTTGACGAAAGAAGGCTGCAGGCTTTGTTTCATGTACAAGGTTATCAAAGGAGGATAGCTCGGGCATTCAATAAGAAGGTCAAGACTCGGGACCTCAAAGAAGGAGATTTGGTTCTCAAAGAAATCAGAGCTCCCATCTTCGACCCGAGAGGTAAGTTCAAGCCAAATTGGTCCGGACCGTTTCGGATAAAAACCATCTTGACCGGTGGTGCAGTCATTATTATGGATCTGGATGGCAATGTGTTCTCCACTCCAGTTAATCTCTATCAACTTAAAAAGTACTATCCCTGAGGTAAAAATAAAAAGAAAATAAAAAACTCACTGAGTTAAAAACTGAAAAGGCAACTCAGGCAAAAGTTAGAGCAGCCCACAAGACCGAAAACCTGAAAGGGAGATCCTGGCAAAAATTAGGGCATCACAAAAGGAGAATGTCAGCACCCGAACAAAAACTGAGCTTGAACTACGTTATGGCCTGATTCCATCTTTTTTGGATACGTAGGAAGCTTCTTTTAAAAGAAGTCCGACCACATTCTTTGGATTTAACCATTTTGAATTTGAGTAAGGCCAATGGAAATTAATTTTTGGATTTTGATAATAAAGTCATTAAAATTTTGGTTAAATTTAAACCATCTTAGACATAAAGTAGGAGTTTGTCATTACTTCGATCAGAATTACAAAATTTTGAATAAAAGGAGGGGCACGCAAGTCCCAAACTCTACAAACAAAATAAGGGAAAACTATGAAATTTTTGAGATAAAGCAAGAGGCCACAAGTTCTCCTTCTTTTTGCTGCTTATTTTTCCTCTTCTTTATCTTTCTTCTCTTGATCCTGCATCAGTCATGTCTTGTATTTAGCGAAAAGATCAGAACACTGCAACTCATGCATCTCCATCATTGAACGGAATGGCCATGCATCATGATATGATGATAGAAACGGAGCCTATGGTATGGATGAGAACAGATGGCCTCGAATACTGGGGAAGATGATTTGATTGCGACCAAACTGCCGCATGATCCGATGGGGGTAATAGAAGGTTGTCTGACGCAGGTCGACCGGCAGAACACCAGGGTGATCCATAGTGGTCAGAGTCATAGTAGTAATCCGCCACCAAGCGCACTGCCAGGTAATGTCTGGGCCAGTTAAAGAAGAAATACACTGTCTCTAAGATGCCTATGTGTCACATATATGATAACACAAGCGATAAAGGAAAGCTGCAGTACCATGTCTATCAATGGGTGCTTTTTGCACAAGATTCACCTTCTCCATCAGCCAGATCTGCAGCAAAAGTTAAAATAGTAAGAGAAAGGCTTTGTAGTATGACAGAGAACTTGATACAGAGGAAGATGTTACGCGCACTTGGAGAAGTAAAGGGCTTCCAGCAAAGATGGTGGTCTCGGAATGATGAATTGCATCCAAGCCTAGCAACGTCTCGGCCAGAACAAGGGGCACAAAGTCCTTTCCCGTCCACATTTGGCCAGCAATATCAACCAGGACACAGCTAACTCGCCCATCAGGAGGGACAAGAAAACACTGGGCAAGGAGGTAGAAGCAAAGTGCATAACGATGACGCAGTTGAGAGTCGACATCACTAAGGTCACCAGTAGAATGAAACCTCTCAATAAGCCATGGGATGTCAAGACAGTAGCCCGAGGTCAGAAGAGAAACCTCCATCCTGGATAGGCCACAAAATTGCATCATCTGCTGCCGAACTGAAACGAAGGGAGTAGGAACGACAACAAAACCCCGCGGAGTCAAGTCTAAAATGGCAGAAAACTCCTCCACAGTGGGGCAGAGCTCTTCGAGGCCAAATCGAAAGACGTGGGACTGTGGGTCCCACAGTTGAACGACAGCCTTTAACAATGGTTCGTCGATCTTTACGGCCATAAGATGAAACAAAGAGTTGATCCCAAAAGAAGCGAAGTTCAGACGTTCGATGTGGGAGAATGCCTCAATCCATGAAGAAAGTAGGGTCGCCATATGAGTGTAGGCAATAGAAAAAGGAGCGTCCAGGGCTGTGTTTATAAGGCAAGAAAAGGTGGGAAACCAAAATTTGGCGAAAGGCACACTCATTGTGGCGGCCGCCACCTTGTAATTGGCAACTGCCAACTTGAAAAAGCATAGTACAGTGACATCATCGCTTTGACCATGCGGCTGCCATGTTAGAGGTGGCGATCTCCATGTTAATTGTGGCGGCCGCCATGTTTAAATATGGCGGGAATATTCAGTTTGCAGTTTCTGTGGCTTGTGTAAAATGTTAACTTTTGTGCTGTACGTACAAGATAGTTTGAGCAGTAAATAAGAGAGAATCATACAGCAGATGGATAAGCAGATATTAAAATGGCACGAAGGCCCCAAAAATGCATAAACAGTTGTGTAATGTATCAAAATGTAAAACAGGGGCACGCAGGCCCAAAACAGGGGCACGCAGGCCCATCAAAATAAAATCAAAAAATAAAGCTGGAGGGGGCTCTCTCTCTCTCTCTCTCTCAATGATGTCTGGGGCAGACCCGACAGGAGAAAGGACCAGCCTCGTCCGAACTAATGTCATCAAAAAGCCTCTCCAAGTCATCGCCATCACTACTAGAGGAAGAGGACACGACTATGGATCGACTCCTTGCAGATGAGACGGATCCTCTAGAGCGAGAACGGGAAGATGCACGAGATCCCTGGCCTCGGGCAGGAACTGAAACCGGGGCAGGAGAAGGAGGTAAAACAGCAGCAGCTACAGGAGGCTGTCAAAAGAGACCAAAAAAGGAAACAGTATAAAGGAGAGCAAAGAAATCAAAAGACAAACACATACCGGCCGAGGAACAAAAGGAACCTCAACTGCACGCAGAGCAGTGTCTTGCTGGCCAATAAGGGTCCGGCCTACCCGCCTCAGACAAACACGATTTTTTTAGGATTCCGCTCACTTGCTCCTTTAAAAAATATATAAAAGGTTTTCTTTATCTCAAACGTGTATTTTGTTTTAATGGCTTAGCTTGTGGGATCGTAACCGTAGTCTCTTGGCTACTTTTTCAAATTAAATAAATCATCGGTAGTACATTTTGTAAAGGTTTTAGCCTTGTTTTGGCTTTTTAGTTCTAAATCCCTTTTTGTGTTGGGACGGTTTAGTGATGTTTGAAGGATTTGTGCGTGACTTGGAGTTTGGGGCGTAAAAACTTGGTATCAGAATTATGGGTTCGAATACCTATGAGGCGTGGGAAGAGGGTGCGCTACCTTGTGAGGATGCGTGTGTGCTTGGTTGCCTGTGTTTGAAACGTAAGCATGATAGCTTGTCAGGTATATGTGAGCATGGAGGTTGGACCTTATGATTGATTAGTCTTGCCTTTGGGCATTTAGATTAACAAACTTGGGAGCCAAGTTAGAAACCTGTTTAGTTGATGTGATTTCTAACGGAGAATCTAAGTAGGTTATCCAAAGTGACGCGTCATTCTTATCGGTTCTCCTCGGTATCTGTGTTGTATCTACATAATCGTTGTGGCTATTTGTTAGCATGATTATGTGGTATGCGCTAGAAACAACATGATAGATCGACCTTAGGTTGTCGTGTTTTATGTTTTCTTTCTATATAACCTGTACACCCTTCGAGATGACATAACAGTGGTTTAGGTCTTGAATGCGCGACTCGGTTGCTATCAGTTGCAAAGGTAAGGTTATTGGTTGAGCGTCGATCGCTTGGTGTAGTGTGGAACTCATTAGAGAGTTGGGTTTAACCATGTGGGGTTGGCCCTGGTTGGTGAACTATTGAGTGTCTTCATAACTAGAGACTCCTCTGAGAGTATGCTATTGGAGGTTAAAGTTGTGTTAAGGATAGTCTTGTGAGTAGGGGCGATAGGGTGTTGGAGACCCTGGGAATCAGCTATTATAACTAGATTGGTGGATAGATCTGTAGATCGTCATAATCCCTTCCGGGTAAGGTTGATGTAGGTGGTTTTGGCCATGTAATGGATTAGGTACGTCATGAGCCATGCTATGTCATGAGCCGTGCGCCTAGGATGGAGTATAGACGGGAACATAGTGGATGGGAGCGTGATAATCCTTGGTCATGTGTGTGTTGAGATCGCAAAATGTGTGATTCTGGAGATATTCCCTGGTAGTCAAGATGTTGGTAGTGGTTAGCAAAATGTTATTGGTAGTCAGAGTTAGGTCTGATGACCTTGGATGAGGATTTAGGTTATGATTCTAACCTGCGATGAGCAATAGTTCTATGAGATACCTACGAGAACTCAGGTTTGTGGTATGGTTGTAACCCTAGTCATTAGGAGTTCATGTTTGGGAACCGTGCTGAGTGCAAGTGGTTGGTTAGTGCTGAGACAGCGTATTCTGAGTGTGATATGTTTGGAGGTTGTTTGTGTTCAATCTTAGGTTCAAAGATGGGTATGTTGTTTGCCCATGGGAACAAAGTGTGAAGTAATAAGGTTTAGTATTGTACCGTGTGATCTTGCTAACCTGGGGCGATAAGTGAAAAATCGTGGATTACGATGCCTGTGATCGATGTGTGCTTTGAGAGCGAAAGTGTGAAAGGTGTCTGCATGGTTAAGGGAGTTCTTGGTAACTCTAGATGGGGTTTCCTTTATGTGGTGTTGTGCGCTTTCTATGTGAGTTGCGCTGGGCAATGGGCTTGAGGCTGTGAAATGGTTGTGATTTGCGTAGCAAGAGTTAGGTGAGTAAGCGCAACCTTGTGGAGTGAGGTTTTGGAACGATAAAATGTTGACATGTATCTCCGTGCACGCTTAGTGATGATCTTGTAATCCCACAGGATGTGTTGTACAAGGTGTGCGGATTGATGATATTCGTATGTGTGCAAATGACGCCGAAGAGTTGGGAGCTTAGTGTAGCGAATGGTTTGGGTATCGTGATCGGGGTTGATGGCGACAGTTTGATCGTGGTCGATGCAGTTTTAAGGTAAGGTTTACAGGGTTCTTGAGAGGCCAAGTATTGATGAGTACTTGGAGTACGCAGAGATTGGGTCATTGGTCTTGTTGAGCCCTTTTCTTTTCTCTGGACGGAGAGAGAGAGAGAGAGAGAGAGAGAGAGAGAGTTTCTTGTGGACGGTTGTTTGGTGCGAGTTGTTTCATCTCTATTGGACGGAGATGTCGGGTTTTGATCGATTCAAGGTTTGGTTGTGTACCGAGACTGAAAATGTCTGTGGATGTGGTATCCATGTTGTGACCCTTAGAATTGTGACTCGGGGACTTGGATCATCGTGATCAAGGGATTGTGGGTTTGATTGTTTATGGTTTCGACACGTGGTGCATAGATATGTGCCTTCTTAGATATTGAGTATCTGTGTGCATGACCTAGGATCCGATTACTACTGCGGTTGGGGATCGAAAAGAATCACATGATGGGGTTAGTATTATCCCAAGGTGGAAAATCGTAAAGAAGTACGTATGAGTGTGGTAAACCTGATAGGTTGTGATCAGTATGTCTTGTTTGTATGATGGTTGAACCCGTTGGGTTGTGTTCTTTGTGAGGTCGAGTTGGTAGACCAGAAATGCTTGTGCTTATTCTTGTGATAAGAAAGTTGGTGTTGATACACAAAGTTCTTTGTGCAGAAGTCAGCGGAAAATCCTTAACCGTTGTGTGCAGCTTATTTTGGGTTGTGTGTATGGGTGTACTTCTAGCTCTTGATAGAGCGAGAATTTATCGGGATCGTGCAGCTATGATATTCACATGGTAAATTTCTGGTAGACTTTGAGAAGTCTGGATTCGGGTCGTGTTTGGAGTTTTGAACTGTTCAGAGTTCTTAGGGTCGAGGAGTGGCTGTCAACTGTGGTAGGTGTTGTGCTTTGGCATAATAGTTGTTTATATGGAAGGTGATCCCGAGAGTGTGGTAAGGTATGAGTCAGGAAGGTTGTGAATCTTAAAAAGCCTTGGTTGGCATGGTCTGTTGGATCGATGTGATTGTTCGGTTGGAAACGGAATGGCCATGATGAGTTCTGGATATGAGAAAATTGCTAGGTGTAATATGTAAGTCTTGGTTGGTGTCTTGAGTCTGAATATTTTTTTATTGTGGGCTCAAGGGTTTGATGTATGTTTTATGAGTTGGGGGTTAATCCGTAGTCTGGGTATCAGTGATTTCGTGGCGAGACGTTGCGTTGTGCAGTGAGGTGTAGTGACGTGCTATTGCACGGGCAACATGGTTGGGTTTGTATAGGTTTTAGATACCTATGAGATGTTCTGTTTGCGTGATGTGTTTGGTTAAGTGACTCGTTTGGATCAAGTGACTTTGTGGCTGTGATGCCAAATTGATTTTCGGTTAGGTGGAACCTTGTCTGGGATAATGGTGTATCACCTAGTATTTTTTTTCTAAGGTGAGAATTGTGATTCATGATTGAAGATCGATTTGTGTTTGTGTTGCTGTTCGTGGATGGGCGTTGTGTCAGCTTTATGGTGGCATTGTTAGCATCACCTGGGCGATGATGTGATATCAAAGTCAGTGGACGTTTGGTGAACGTTAGAGCATGAGTAAAGTTTGTGCGGGCAGTATGTAACTTCGTGTGATCGATGTCAAGGTTCGGCATCTTATGTCTAAACTCGCGGGGATAATCCTTAGTGTGCATTGTGAGGTGTGATTAAGCCAGTTGTGGTAGTATAAACGAATGGGTGGTCGTCTCTATGTTCGGGCGTAGAGAGTGTTTGAGATCAAGTACCAGGGTGGATTGGTCTCATGTGATGCGTTTGTCACTGGAGTGATTTTTGTACGGTGTGAGTTGGATCTTGATCCGACATTTCATAGATGTCTCATGGATGACAGTGATGTCAGTAGGACTTGCACTTGGGCAGTTTGTGTGGAGATCAAATCTTTAAGTCATGGTTACCATGTGTGACGACAGGTTTAGGATTTCAGTTGCTGGGGCACTTGTGCTGTTATATGGTGTTGTTGGGTTTGTATCAGAGGTTGTCGATGGTTGCGGGTCAGTGGTTAGCTTGAGTTTCGGTGTTAAATTTCGGGGATAAAATTCCTTTAAGAGGGGGAGAGTTGTGAGACCCTCACCTATTTTATTTTTGCAATAATTTAAGTATTGACGGAGTTTGAGTTAATCTTTGACCTCGGTGTGTTGGGTGTTTTGTTTCTTCATAGTAGGACAACATGTGTGAATGAGTTTTACGCTTGTTCGGGTTTGAAAGAGGCATGCTTGGCATAGTTTAAGGTTGAAATACCTACTTCTCGTAATGGACCATTTTTTTCCAGCGGTCCATTCTGCTGGACGGGTGTCCCCAGTCGACTGGGATTGGATCCAGTCAACTGAACTGGAATTCAGTCGACTGAACTATGTCGGCAAAGCTTATTTTGGTATTCCAATAGCTTCATCCAGCCGACTGAATTAGGGGACTAGTCGACTGAACCCTGATATTTTGTCGTGTCTATAAAAGGAAGAAGCTTGGAGATATTTTGGAATTTTTATTTTCCAGATCTAGTTTCTCTCTCCCGAAACCTCTACCTTCTCTCAAGATTTTGATGGGCCTGTGGCTCAATTTTCAGCAAACTGACAGCAGATCCTTCATGTTGGTGCCAAGGGCTTTTCGTTCATCCGAACAGAATTTTATTTCGTTGAGGGTCAATTTTTGAGACGTCGAGATTTTGGCTCAACGAGGTAAGATTCTAGACCCTATTGTTGTTAAAGGGTGTTACGTATAATTATATGTATTTTCACCAGGTAAAAAATGCAGTAAATATTGTTTTCATGTTTAAACCTTGGTTTTTGGGTACAAAGTACATTTTTACGCCTTTCTTGGTTTATTTCATGATTCGGATGTGTTGGTATCGGTAGTTTTTAAAAAGGTGATTTTGAAAACGGAGTTTCATGAAAATTATGGAAAAACATGATTTTTTAAAAAGGTTTGGAGCTAACCCTTGCGGGTTGAGTCTTAGCTTTTGAAACGTTTTGTTGGAAATATGTTTTTACATGGTAGTAGATCTCCATGGTGGATGGATTGGATCTCTTCTTATACATGTTGATATATAACTATTTTACGGGTTTTTGTAGTTGAGTTACGGATGGATTTTTAAAATGACTTCCACAGATGTACCGTGACAGTGGGTGTGTTGAGTTAGGTTTTTATTGCTCATCGGTGGAAGTCTAAAAACGTGCGCAGCGTATGTGCTTTGTACCTTTGGGTTAATCTCTATAAATTAAGCAATAGGGTGCTTTGTACCCTTGGGTTTCAGGCCCGTCATTTAAGCAGTTACATTGTTGTGACTCCGTATGGAAGTTGTCATTACCTAGTAGGCCTTAAGTGATTCAGGACTAAGGTAATGGACAAGAGTGTATAGTTGTTACCTTTGTCTCTGTGTGTGGTAGAGTCGGTACGTAGGATTCATTTTATCGTATTCTCTTTGATAGTGTGGCCCGAGTGGAGCATACTATTTTACTACTGCTTATCATTTTATTTTCCTCAGTTGTGTGGTCCGAGTGAGAAAATAACATTTTGTTCCCGGTTGTGTAGTCCGGGTGAAAAAATTAAGTTTTTGATTACTATTTTCCTTTAACTATGGCATGTTATCTGCATGGTAGATATGCATGATTTTATGGGTGGAAACGTGGGATTTTATGAAGTAAAACCATTTTTTTGAGACTCGTGTTGGCCTGATGGAAAACATGTAGTTTTCAGGATGAAAAAACCTTTTTGACTCATGTAGTTGAGTCTGTATGCTTATAATTGCATAACCAGCTTTATAGTTTTATAGTTTGTTTCTATTGGACTTCGGCTCACGGTGTGATATTTTGTTGTAAAACCTTTTTCAGGTGGACGTGGTCCTGTGGGGTGACCATGATGTGCCCGGAGGTGGCTATTGACGAGACCTTGTTGTTTGGTCTTTGTTAGGTAGTTTATACCTTTCTGTATATGTTTCATGATTGAGTATAACATGTTGTAAACCATATGTTTTTCTTATGGCCGTGGGCCAATGTATGCATGTTTTAATGCTTTCGAGAGAACTTTGGTTTAGTTGTTGTTTTTCGTAGTTTATTACTACACTTTTTTCATTGGTTGGTGCAACGATTTACAAATGGGGTTTGCAAATGATTTCTATTTCATTCAAACTCTTGTACTTCGAGAGAGATTTTGGAACGGCTTAAGAATTAAAAAAAAATCTTAAACGCGTATTTCGTTTTAAAGGCTTTGCTTGTGGAACCGTGACCGTGGTCTCTTGGCTACTCTTTTAAATGAAATAAACTCTCGGTTGTACGTTTTACAAAGGTTTTAGCCTTATTTTGGTTTTCTGATTCTAAATTCGTTTTTGTGTTGGGACGATTTAGTGATGTTCGTAAGATCTTCGCGTGACCCGCAATTTGGGGCGTGACAGTTTGTGTGTGTGTGAGTGTGTGTGTGTGTGTGAGAGAGAGAGAGAGAGAGAGAGAGAGAGAGAGAAATTAGAAGAACTATTTGAATGAATATGGTTAGAGGGGTGCCGCGTTTTTATACTAAGTCTTTACTTCAATATGTAATAAATTTATCTTGTTCTACGTAATCTTCAAGAATTTTGCCGAGATTTACTCAATCTGAACCGAATTCGATAAATCAACACTTTTCGAATAAAAAATCTGTATTTTCATAGAACGAACTTCTTTGTCCTCTGTGAAGTTTCTTTTCCACAAAATAGAGAAAAAATCACTAGAGATTAAAAGCTAAAAATTAAAATATAAAAAAATGTGGAATCTAGTATTGCATAGATGTAATTTAGCTCAAAGGCATTTTATTACCTAAATGTAATCTAATAATTTTTTATCTAACTAGTTTTCAATTTCATTTATTGTAACAAGTAATTTGAGATGATTACAAAGTATGCAATAATAAAAGAAATGAAATGAAGTGTTGGTATATATTAGGAAAAAGGTGAAATAAGAAGTGATCATAGTAGGATAATGTTAGAATCAACAGCAAATATTAATGATAAAAGGAAATAATTAAGCTAGTAATTGGTTCAATAGAATAACTTTGCCATAAATAGGATGATAATTTTCTTGGTATTTGCATTGGAATTCTTATTAAATGAAGAAATAGTAATTATTTCTAGATTTGACATATATCAATTAGTTTTCTAGCTAACCAAATATTGGAATTAATTTTTAGATAAAATCATTATTTTGTTTCACTGTCATTCCAATAAACCCAACATGGCCTAAAGATGTTTGAAATGGTTTTGAAAAAGGGCACACTATTGTAGATTTAGCTGAGAAAATGACTTTTGATTAACATTTATTGAGTAAGAATGCACATCTTATCCCACATAATCCTCTTTTGGTTTTGTAATTGTTACGGATTTTGCCCTTAGTCCAATTTGTTTTTAGTTTGGCAAATCTGTGACAAATGTTTATGTACATTATTTATTTTATTTATTGATATTTTGACGCTTGTTTCGTTCGAGTTCTGGTTTTAATATTGCAGGGTCACGTAAAACGAGCAGAAAACATAAAAAATATTGCCCACTGAGTCAGACCGCCCGACAGGCCACTCGAGCAGTCCATTGCACCTCTCGGTTGTTTTGTACTCTGCAACAATTTTCTGAAGAACAAGCTTCACCGCTCAAGCGGTGAATAGACCGCTCGAGCGGTCCTTGGCAAGATAACGCTTAATTGCAGCAACAACGATGGTTTTGGCAGGATCCTATAAATAGGAAGCTAGGGTTTCTTGTTATATGTGCCTCATATTATTTTATGAAAACCTAGCCGCCATGGAGAGTTTATGAGATTGCTCATTATTCTCAGAAGCTAGTCTACATATGCACAAGTTAGTCAATATCTTGATGATTCTTTAACTTTCGCTCAATCAAGCCAATCATCAAGTTAATCAAAGCTGCAACAATAAGTTTGGATTCGTGGGGTCGCTTGTGAGGACTCTCAAGCATTGAAGTCCGGTGGTGGGTTCCAGCGGCGATCAAGTACAGGAGTTGGTGCACGTGGATTCAGCAAAGACAGGCTTACTACCTTTAGTTGTGGGTGCAACGTCGAGGTTGTAAGATTTCTTTGTAAGCAATGTTTGATTTTATAGTGTTTGATTTTCTAGACCCGGTGTGGCCTCGTGGTTTTTACATGGTTTGGGATTTTTCACGTTAAAATCGTCGTCTCCTGTGTGATTGTGGTTGTTTATATTTTCTGCTTGGGTGATTGATTGATTTAAGCTTTTTGCAGCATTTAGCTTATTTAAGAAAATTAATTAGTGCAAATCAGTAGGTAAACGGGATTTTTCAATTGGTATCAGAACATATCACAAAATTTTTTTATAAAAAATTCTTTTTGTGTGTGATCCATTGACTAATTAGCAATTAATGGATTTTCATAGAGAATGCGCTTTGACTGGTAGACCACCCATTTTTGACGGCCACAATTACCCCTTTTGAAGAGTTAGGATGAGAGCATTTTTGAAAATTTTGACGGGTGTTTCTGTGGTGGTCTTGGTAGTAGGCCTAGGCGTGTATATGTCCGAGGGTGTTGGACGGGAGTTTGAAGGCTTCGATTCAAGGTTTGGAGGTTGAACCCGTAGCTCAGAATCAGTTTCTGGGTGGGTTCAGTCGACTAAACTCATAGGTTCAGTCGACTGTATCGGTGTTCTTGAGGTTCAGTCGACTGGACCTCGAAGGTCAGTTGATTGGACAGTGCTTTTGGGCTTTTTGGCCGTTTTTAGTGGGTTTTTCAGTCGACTAGGGGTTGGGTCCAGTCGACTGAATTTTGGGCTATTTTGTTGGTGATTTGGTGGTTGGGTTTTGGTTTCCAATTGGTGTCCTATGGTATTCAATTGATTAATTTATGAGAATTACTTGATTTAAATACCTGTGGATTCCTTTGGGGTTCGATTGATCGTGTTGTGGTTTTGAGGGTTCGTGTTGTGATCCCGGGTGTTTGTTTAGATGTCATCCTTGGGTTGACGCGTATGGTTAGGCTTTGGGTGTTATGGCTCGGTCGTGTGCGTGATGGTTATGAACGGGAAGTGTGAGGTTTTGGTGAGAACCACAGTTGTGGGTTTGGTGTTGGCCTTCGGTTAGGTCAAGTTATGTAGGCTTGTTGATCGTGTTGGCACGCGTGTGAGTCGTGGGTCCAGGTGTGTGGATGCCGAGTCACGTGATGGGGGGCATCGTGGTGTGAGGTTATGTGTGGCTATGTGCATTTGTAACTGATTTGTACAATTATAATTGCTTATTTATGTACGGAATATGTAAGTGAATTACATAAGGTGATATCGTTATGTGTAGCATGGTTTATCTTTTAAAATCTAGAGTTTTATAGGCATGTGACGTGGTTTGTGGACGTCATGTTGATACATGGTTATATGCTTTAAATCCTAGTTTAGGTTTGCATTTGTGTATGAAATGGATTAGATGAATATGTGATCCAGTAGATGTAAATCCTGGTTGATGATGCATGTGTGCGTGTGTGGGTGTATGAGGTAGGCTGCGAAAGCCGGTGTGTGTATTCGGGGGCTGCAGTCCTATGGTGAAAGTCCGTGAAGATATGTGTTGCATGTGTTGCGTGGGTGGTGTAGGGTGCACGGGTTGTGTGCATTGCATAGATGGGGGTTGCGGTCCTTCGGTGAAAGTCTGAGAAGATTCATGGATTGCATGTACTGCATATTGGGAAGGATAGACTAATGTTCTTAAAAACTGTCGGCCTACGGGAGTCCAAATACTGTAGTAACGGCCTGCGAGAATCATAATTCTGGAATCGTTTTCAAGGCTCTAATGAGTCAAAAAATGATTCTTATCCTCGCTTTCCCTTGCATGTGAAAATGATTTTCTGGCTCTGGTGAGTCGTGATCTAAAACTGTTTTGAAATTGTTTTAATGGCGTGAAAGAGAGTAAAAAGCTACACATTATTTATCGAGCATGTTTAGCTTATACTGCATGTGTTGTTTAGAATCTGATGAGCTTTGGTTCATAGTGTGAGATTTTGTATTTCTTCAGGTACCGGTCATGCGGGTTGATTATGAGGTGCGGGAGAGTGGAAGAGTTGTAGTCTTCCTTTTTGTCTTTTCTTACATGTATGCTATAACATGTTTTTTGGGCGTTAGAGCCGTGAAATATTTTTGTTTGGCGTTTATATACAATGCACGTATGGTTTATCTTTGAGAGTGTATTTTCGGGATAGGTTTTATCTGGTTGTTGTAGGTGTTTCACGGGGCCCGGAGTTTGGGGCGTGACAACTTGGTATCAGAGCTTTGGGTTTGAATACCTAAGAGCCGTGGAAAGAGGTTGCGTCACCGCATGAGGTTGATTGCGTGTGCTTGACTGCATGCGTTTAGATGTTTTGATGACATGAACGTGATAGCCTGCGGGTCATATGTGAACAATGTGTATATGTTAGCATGGGGGTTGAACCTTGGGATTGATTAGTTCTGCTTTTGGGTGTTTGGATTAATAAACTTGGGAGCCAAGTTAGAAACGCGTTTAGCTTATGTAATTTCTATCAGGGAATCTGAGTAGGTTATCCAGATTAATGTGTCATTCTTGTTGCTTCTCCTCGGTATGTGGGGTTATTTAGCATGAATCTATGTGCTTATGTGTTAGCATGTGCTAGGTGTTTAGCGGCTATGTTCATGCCATGTGTTGCATCTTATATATGCTGTTTTCTTTCATATAGACGCGATGTCTGCGAGACGAGAGCAATGCCGTGGTCGAGGCCGTGGCCGTGTCGGCCAAGGGGATATTCCTATCCCTGATGCTGGGGATGCTAATGCTCCCCAGGGACCGATGGACGCGACGGAGTTGTTGCGTGTGCTGGTTGGTTCTATCCAGCAGCTGGTTGCTAGAGGTGAGCCTATTTGGGAAATGGAGGCAGTGCCTGAGGTGAGGGAGGCGAGAGTTACAGTTGCGATGCGGGAGTTTCGGTGTGTGGATTCGCCTACCTTTGTAGGAGATCCTGATCCTCTTATGGCGACAGAGTGGTTGGAGTTGACGACTCAAATCTTAGACACATTGCAGATTGTTGAGGATGAATTGCGGGTTTCCTTTGCCACTTTTCTGTTGAGAGGTAATGCTCATCAGTGGTGGAGATATGCCAGGACTACAGTGGGGGCCACATGGGCTGCTTTTACACGAGTCTTTTTGTAGAGATATTTTTTGACTTCAAGGCGGGACTTGTGCAGGAAGGAGTACTATTCTCTTACCCAGGGGGCCATGGACATCATGCAGTACGAGACCAGGTTTACGAGCTTGTCTCAGTTTGCATCGGAGGTGGAGTGCACAGATGAGTTGCTTTTGATGAGGTTCGAGCGGGGCTTGAGTCCGGCAATTAAGGAGCGAGTGATTTGATGGGATTTCGTGTGTTCAGACAACTGGTGGAGGCGGCAGCGAGGGTTGAGAATGCTTTGGCTGAGACTCGTGCTTCGTGAGAGGCCGGGACATCGCAGGGTGGAGTGGAGGTACAGATAGCTGGACGCTCTAGCAAGAGGCAGAAGTCCTCTGGTCCTAGCTTTTATCCATTGGGACAACAGTAGTTTTCAGCACCATCTCCATCTGTGGCTTCGTCTGGGAGGTCAAAGCAAAGGGAGTTAACCTATTTTTAATGCAGACAGCCGAGGCATCGTGCAGCAGATTGTTTACAGCTGAGACCATTCCAGAGTTTGGCTCCAGTGCAATCGCAGGGGAGGGAACCATCAGTTTGCTTTGAGTGTGGGCAGTCTGGACATATTCGTAGGAATTATCCCCAGAGAGGTAGTGCGCCGAGCAGGGAGGACACACGAGTGGGTTCCTATGTGCAGGGTCGACAGCAGCCTTCTGCAGTACAGGCTTCCCGAATAGCAGGTGGGAGTACATCAGTTCAATCAGTGCGACAGCCGACAGCGCCGAGTTATGGCGGACAGGACAAGGTGGGATTACCCTGAGTGTATTCTCTTATAGCTTGCGGTTCTTCTAGGTCACCAGTCATGCCGGAGGATGCTGATATGCCTTCAGCAAGCAGATGTACTTTCTGAGTATGCAGGCTTTGGGCCAGTTTCCTTGTTGCATCTATTTGGGGTTAGTTATGGATCCCGTGGATGGTGTGGTGTGTTGAGGTAGTGGTTGGTGAGGTTGTGAGGATGGGAGTGTTGTAGATCTCGTGTCTGTGAGATAGTTGGCCATTTTCTAAGATGCATGACCTTGTTTGACTATATGCTAGGAATGGTTTGGCTGACCATCTCGTGAGCTTGTGTCGGTTTCGATCAACGGCTTGTTGTTTTGGCCTTGTGTTGAATTTTGGAGACAAAATTCCTTTAAGGGGGAAGAGTTGTGAGACCCTGACCCGTTTTCTTTTTTGGCATTTTTTGACGCGCGTTACGTGTTTTCTTTCGAGCATGTTTTTACTGCTTTTGATGCATGATCAGTTTTGATATGCATTCGGGGTAGGTTCCTGGGGCCGTGGGCCGTTGTAGCGCGAATTTCAAAAATTAAAAAAAATATTTTGGAGGCCTATAAATAGCTAGAGTTAGATATTTTCATAAAGATATTTTTCAAAACTTAACTCCTAAGTTTCTCGTTTTCTCTCTGCCTTCTCTCTAAGTTCTCGGGGGCCTGGGGCTCAATTTTTAACCATCAGACAGCGGATCCTTGCTTTTAGTACGGTGGGCTACACAACCATCCGATCAAATTTTGATTTTGGCAGAGCTCGATTTTGCACGTAGATCGAGGCATCAAGTTTTAAACTCATCGAGGTAGGATTCTAGACCCTATTAAAATATTTTGGGAGTTCGTGTTGTGCTCCCAGGTGTTTGTTGATGTCGTCCTTGGGTTGACATGCATGGTTAGGTTTTGGGTGTTGTGGCTCGATTGTGTGCGTGCTGGTTATGCACGGAAAGTGTGAGGTCTTGGTGAGAACCACAGTTGTGGGTTTGGTGTTGGCCTTCAGTTAGGTCGAGTTATGTAGGCTTGTTGATCGTGTTGGCGCGTGTGTGCGTCGTGGGTCCAGGTGTGTAGATGTCGAGTCACGTGATGGGTGGCGTCGTGGTGTGGGGTTGTATGTGGCTATGTACTTTTATAACTGACTTGTATATTTATAATTGCTTATTTATGTACGGAATATGTAAGTGAGTTACATAAGGTGATATCGTTTTGTGTAACATGGTTTATGTTTTAAAACCTATAGTTTTATAGGCATGTGACGTGGTTTGTGGACATCGTGTTGATAATGGTTATATGCTTTAAATCCTGGTTTAGGTTTGCATATATGTTTGAAATGGATTAGATGAATCTGTGACCCAGTAGATGTAAATCCTGGTTGTTGATGCACGTCTGCGTGTGTGGGTGTATGAGGTAGGCTGCGAAAGCCGGTGTATAAGGTAGACTGCGAAAGCCAGTGAATGAGGTAGGTTGCAAAATTCGTTGTGTGTATTCGGGCGCTGCGGTCCTACGGTGAAAGTCCGTAAAGATATGTGTTGCATGGGTTGCGTGCGTGGTGTGGGTTGATCGGGTTATCTGCGTTGCATAGATGGGGGTTGCGGTTCTTCGGTGAAAGTTCGAGAAAATTCATGGATTGCATGTACTGCATATTGGGACGGATATACCAATTTTCTTAAAAATTGTATTATTGGCCTACGAGAGTCGAAATACTGTATTAACGGCCTGCAGGAGTCGTAATACTGGAATCGTTTTCAAGGCTCTGATGAGTCAAAAAATAGTTTTTATCCTCGCTTTCCCTTGCGTGTGAAAATGGTTTTCTGGCTCTGGTGAGTCGTGATCTAAAACTGTTTTCAAATTGTTTTAATGGCTTGAAAGAAAGTCAAAAACTACACTTCATTTATCGAGCATGTTTAGCTTATACTGCATGTGTTGTTTAGAATCTGCTGAGCTTTGGCTCACGGTGTGGGATTTTATTTTTCTTCAAGTACCGGTCACGCGGGTTGATTAGGAGGTGCAGGAGAGATAGAAGTGATGTAGTATTCCTTTTTGTCTTTTGTTACATGTATGCTATAACATGTTTTTCGGGCGTTGGAGCCGTGAAATGTTGCCGTTTGGCATTTATATACAATGCATGCATGGTTTTTTTTTTAGAGTGTATTCTCGGGATGGGTTTTATCTGGTTGTTGTAGGTGTTTCACAGAGCCCGGAGTTTGAGGCATGGCACGGATGATGATGTAAACCCTGAGATGATGGCTATTTTGTGAAAAAGTTCAAAAAGTTTTTAAAAACTAAAAAACCTAATCAGAAGAAAAAATCACAAAATAAGCACGGTAAAGACAAAAATAAAAATATGTATAATTTTATGAAAAAAGGGTCAAAATGCCAAAATTTTAAAATTTAGTGCTATGAATGCAAAGGATATGGACATATGGCTGAAGAATGCCCGAACCTTCTTAGAAAAAAACAAAAAGGATTAACGATCACTTGGGATGACGAGAGTGAACCTGACACGAGTGATGAGAAGGAACCTAATTTTGATGGCCGTGACATTGTAGCTTTTGTTGCTTCTGTTCATGAGGAATCTGTTGAGTCTGAAAGTGAAAATTCTAAGGATTCTAAAAAATAGGAAGGTGAAAAGGGTAGTGAGTCTGAAGATGGTGAAACTTTTCAACAAGCTTATGATAAGCTTTATAGAGAGTGTTACAAGTTGACCAAACAAAATGCAAAACTGGTTAAACAATATAAATTATGTGAAAAAGAAAAAGAAAGTGTCAAGTAAGAGTAAACTGAAGCTCAAGCTTTAGTAGGGAAGTTAAAAGCTAATAGGCAAACCTTGTGTGACAAACTTGCCCTGTGTGAAAAGGAAAGAAATAACTTATTTGAGTTGAGTTAGACAAGAATGACTTGACTAACTGAACTTGAAAAAGAACTGTGTGGTTGTATTAATTTCAAGAAAGAACTTGAAACTAAATTTGCTAAACTAAAAATTGACTGTTTAAATGCTCAAGCTACTTTCAAGAAATTGAATGCAGTCACTATGGCTTTGTATGACATGTTTGGGTCACAAAAGGCATTGACTGACAGGTGTGGACTTTGATTTATAGGTGCTTCGTCAAGCAAACAGTACAAAGGAAAAGAGAAAATTGGCCAGCCAATTTTACCTGAGTCTGTACTAAAATTTGTGAAAGCAGGAAGTGGCATAAGCTCAAAAAGATCATCTGTAAATTTTTCAGCCAAAACAAATGAAAAGTGGGGACATCAGACGGGTAAATTCACCATTTTACATGATGAGGTAAGAAAGGCTAAATTTGTTCTTACTTGTCATCATTGTGGTAATATTGGTCATACATGTCCCAATTGCATGAATTTGAATAGGAGTACATTTTTTGTGCCTATTTGTCATCACTGTGACATGAAGGGACACATCAAACCCACTGCACTAGGTTGTTTGACCAAAATAGGTTCAGATTTGACATGCCACACTAACCTAGAAAGAATTGGATTTCTAACTTAGAACATGTGCATTTGAAAATCAAGAAAGTTTGGGTAAGAAAAAATAATCTAAACAGCTTTTTGGCTAGTTGTAGTCCCTAATTTATTTTGGGTCTGGTTTTTTTTTATATTTGAGTATATTTTTTGTTTTTTGTTTTTTTTTTGTTGTTAATTAAAAAAATTGTGGAGGACTTTATTAAGGGTTAAGTACTTTTTGTGTGCATTAATTCATTTAGCTAAAATCTCATAATTTATGGTTTGAGATTGACTAATGCACTGAGTTTTGGATAATCTAATTCATAGTGGATAGAACACTTTCAGGGATGAGTCTATTCTGTACACCACTTGAACATTGATAGATGCAGGGATCTTCTGCTCTTGGAATTATTTTTGTTAATTGGTCTCTTTTATCTTTCAGTTGTCTAAAGATTTCACAAAATGGCCACATAGTGGCGACCCACTCAATCTTATTGTTACATTCCCTGCTTATTTTGGTTCTGTATGTTTGGTTTGAGAAAATGGATACTTATGCGGACCTTGTCTTTTCGTACGTACTAGTGTGCAGCCATCTTGAATTTTGTGACAACAATTTATTAGGAAATGGCTACCTATGCGAACCTTACTTTTTCGTTCGTACTAGTGTGAAAGTCGCATATGAAAGCATAAAAACAAAGAGAAAAAGAAATAAAATTTGATGTCTCTTATTGAGGGGGAGTTAGCCTATAAAGTGCATTGGGTCAACGCTAATTTGACTTTGTGACATCCCTAATATCTGATAAATAAATGTGATTCGGCCATATAGATCCCAAATAAGATTTGATCTTAGAGGGCTTTTTCTGATGGTCTTTTTGCACTTATTTTTTTTAAGAAAAATAGCTCAAATATCTAGCAATATAAGACTTTGAAGAATACCTCGAAAACAGTCCGAAAAAGTTCCAAAAAATAGCCCCAAAAGCTGCTGCCGCTGCTTGGTTTTTTCCACCTATTTTGAAGTTGTTTTTTCTCACTTTTGGACTATTTTTTAGTGGTATTTTACTATTTTTTATACCAAAAAATCTGTTCAAAACTAGTCTTAAAAACATAAAAAAATCGAAAAGTGACTCAAAACCGCCACCGGCAAGGCTTTTTTTATGTACCTTTTTTTTTCCTATTTTTGGGACATGTTTTAATACTATTTTAAACCAAAAATGTGCAGAAAAAATTACTGAAAAATAAGTCAAAAAATCGTGAAAAAACCACCGTGATCCGTTGTCTGAAACTCCCAAAACCACCGTCGATGCCATCGTCGTTCTTCGTGTTCTTGAATATATTTAACCTGTTCTTAAATAATCTAAGCAGATATTTAAAAATAAATAACTAGCTATTATATCAATCATATGTCCCGAAAGCACCCATTCGATCTCTCACGATTAACTCCCGTGATTTAAAAAAATAAATAAATAATCATCATCCACTTATTCAATCTAACATGAAATAAATGACGATCATAAAATCAAAATTAGAACGCTTGCAAAATTAAGTTAGCACAATTCTAAAATTATTCGGCCATGATAACCGTAAACAAAAAACAAAACGGCTCTAATACCAATTGTTAGAGGCAAAACTACCAAGATAATAATTTTTGTAAACGATTTTCAATAAAAAAAATTAACTAGACGGGTAAACACCAAAATGGGATCCAGATAAAATTTTTGACGTTAAACGATCAAAAATAAAACTCGTACAACCAAAGCTAATTTAGAAGAATACATTTTTACCGGTCAAATCTTCAACTACGTTTTTTATTCCAAGTTGAAGCTCCCGTCAGACATTCTACTGTATTCACTTATGCGATTCTTGAATGTAGTGTGGCCTACAATCTATCAAGAACTCATACCGCAAAATCTGGACAGCTTTAGTCTTAAAAAATAAGTTGTGAAACTAGTTTAGCCTACCCGCATCAGGGACCTGTATAGTAATTATGAGTACAACTTTCAGTAGAACACAAACACCCATCAGTGATTTTCACAACTAAGCAAACCTTATAGCGGTATTTGCAATTATAAAAAACTAGCAACTGTTTCTACAATTTTTATAAAATACTGAATTACAGTTCACACCACTATAAAACTATAATTGCACTCTGACACATAATCTCAAGTCTTTTTTGCATTGAGTTTCTGTTATTAAATGCTTATCATTTCTCCCAACGTTAAGATTTTCGATACCCATCAATTAAATTTAATTACTGACAATTTAAATTAATCGGTATTTTAAAATTTCTTAAACCCTTCCACTTAACTTATTTGATCGCCGAATAATCAAATCCACCTATAGAGTTTAACCCGGTTAAAACTTATAAAATTTCTTAAAGGGGTATTGTCAATTCTGATATTTTGGGACGTAAATTCCGTCAATAATTAATATTTACTATATAAATAATACCGTTATTCAACTCACCGATATTAAAACAAGGCAACCCAAGCGGAGGGTAAATTGGGCCTTTAAAAAATAAATAACAATCTAAAAATATCTTTTAAAACCCTTTTAATATTACAACCAAATAAAGAGAATTAAGCAAATATTGAAGCAATGCAAATATTAAAAGATGAGGGATAGAGAGATAGAACCGGACGTCAAAGATTTATAGCGATTCGGTTTTTTCTTAGCCTACGTGCACACCTCAAGTTGTCAATTGAGTATTTTCACTATATAGAATACTTCACGGGCGTATTCTAAGTCTGAAAATATTTCAAGTCACACACACACTCCTTTATATAGAATATTCTCTGAGTATGTTCGTTCATATATGAATATAGGGTATCTTGAATTCTGTGTGTTTTAATCAATTTGACTAGACTTTGTGATTTTAAGTGAATGACATTATGCATGGGCCTAGTACTTGCTATTTAATCTTGTTCCCTACTAAAAAAGATTTGTTTATTATTATTATTATTTTTTGTGGTTGCTTGTCAATTTGTGACAAAAGGGAGAGATAAGTGGGCTTCAAGGCTTGGATATTTACTTTAAGGGGGAGTACTTTTTTTTTTTTTTTTTTATTTTGTTTGAGGGGGAGTAATTTTTTTTTGTGATAATGTTTTGTTTGTGTCAAGTCAGTTTTTTTCTCGTATTGTTGTTGTTTGTGTTGTCTCCTTGGTTACATGCTTGAATGATTTGGTTTATTGGGTTTTGTCATAAAATTGCCAAATAGGGAGATTGTTACGGATTTTGGCTTCAGTCTAATTCGTTTTTAGTTTGGCAAATCTGTGACAAATGTTTATGCAAATTATTTATTTATTCATCGATATTTTGATATTTGTCTTGTTCAAGTTTTGGTTTTAATATTGCAGGGTCACGCAAAATGAGCAGAAAACATAAAAAAAATAGCCCGCGGAGTCAGACTGCACGAGCAGTCCATTACACCTCTCGGTCGTTTTGTACTCTGTAATAATTTTCTGAAGAACAGGCTTCACCGCTCGAGCGGTGAATAAACCGCTCGAGCAGTCCTCGGTGAGACAATGCTTAATTGTAGTAGCACCAAGGGTTTTGGCTGGATCCTATAAATAGAAAGCTAGGGTTTCTTGTTATATGTGTCTCCTATTATTTTATGAAAACCTCGCCGCCATAGAGAGTCTATGAGATTGTTCATTATTCTCGCAAGCTAGTCTACTTACGCGCAAGCTAGTCTACATCTTGATGATTCTTTAGTTTCCGCTCAATCAAGCCAATCATCAAGTCAATCAAAGTTTCAACAATCAGTTTGGATTCGTGGAGTCGCTTGAGAGGATTCTCAAGCATTGAAGTCCGGTGCTGATTTCAGTGGCGGTCAAGTACAGAAGTTGGTGCACGTGGATTCAACAAAGACAGGCTTACTACCATTGGTTGTGGGTGCAACGTCGAGGTTGTAAGATTTTTTTGTGACCAACGTTTGATTTTATAGTGTTTGATTTCCTATATCCGGTGTGGTCTCATGGTTTTTACTCGGTTTGGGGTTTTTCACGTTAAAATCGCTGTCTCGTGTGTGATTGTGTTTTTTTTATTTTCTGCATGGGTGATTGATTGATTTAAGCTTTTGTAGCATTTAGCTTATTTAAAAAAAATAATTAGTACAAATCAGTCGGTAAACGGAATTTTTCAATAATAAATTTTCATATTTTTGCACCAAACAGATTTTAAGACAAAATTATTTGATAAACAACTTGTAATTACAAGTATTGCTCAAATTCGGGTATTCGTGCATGGTTTTGGATAATGCTAATTTAGATTCCATTTGGGTAGCAAACCACAGTTTAATGGTAAGATCAATTTTTGGGACAAAAAATGGTTTCTAGAATTATATTTGATCGTTACTGAACAGTTAATCTAGGTTTTTGTTTGGCTTCACTTAAAAGCTAACTTTTTTTACAACCACTCGATCATAACTCAAGAATTGATCTATGTCCCTGTTTGGCTTCTCCTAAAAGCTAGTTTTTTTAAGCTGTACTGTTTGACATATCTAAAAAACTATTAAATTCCTTTTAACTTTGTTTTAAGAAAAAAAAAACCTATACGCATCCCAAACACTCTATTTTTTTGGAGTAAAACGATTCTAATACCCTCAATTAAAAAGATTTGCTCTTCTCACAAAAGTAAAGAAAATCGTGTTAGTATCCTAAACACTACAACTTAGAAGAAAAAATAAGAGCATTTTATACATTTTAATAAAAAGTAAAAAAAATACTACAAAAAATTATTCCAAACAATCTAACTTTTTTTTTCTTTTTTTCTAGAAAAGTTTAACCTCTTAAAAGACAAACTTTTTAGACATCCCAAAT